>LOJH01005363.1:25201-48574 GCA_001685095.1 Ellobius talpinus | reverse complement strand
CATACACCTCACCATGGCCTGGGCACGTGGTGTGTGCGCACAGCGCAACTGACTCATGCCATGTACATTTGTGTAATATGTGATGAGTGCACAATGATGAAATCACCCACCAATGCACAACGCGCTCCTCGGCTCATACCCACTCTGCTAAATAACGTGTGACTGCACTTAAACCTCTCCTGATGTGAATCAACTATCGACAGCAAAACTAATAAGTGTGCATAGGTATTCTGAGGTTTGTAACGAGGCAAAAGGTAACTGAAGTCTTGGCTTTCCATCACTGTGACAAAACACCCGAGATGATCATGTTCTGGAGCAGAAAGGTTAGTTTTGGAGAATCAGTGCAGTAAACTGGCCAGTTGTCCCTGGGCCTCTGGTGAGGAAATACATCATGGTGGAGGCCCACAAGAGAAGAGGGTGTCGCCTCATGAAAATTACAAATAAAAACACCTCTATTAACCTCTTCCACAGACATGCACATGGTACGTTTACATACATGTAGGTAAAACACTCATTCACATAAAATAAATACATGAGTTTACTGGAAAGGGATCCCATTGAACATCAAGGACACACACAATCTGCATAAAGAGAAATGTCAGAAAAATGTGAATCCTTTCCCCTCCCCCAATTTTTGTTCCTCGCTGAATGATTTAGTAGGAAAGTAAAATTCCACGCGGCACTGAAGATATGGGAGGGTGGGACCCTGGCACAGGCTAGATAGCACAGGAAAGGGCACCAGGGAATCCAGCTGAAGGAGGGCAGTAGCAACCACAGCGATGCAGAGTCTGGGAGGGTGAGGCCACGTCTGCATGGTGTAAGACACGGCAGCGCCACCGAGGCTGACCATACACACGAGGAACTGACTGAGTAATGAGTGCAGTTGGGCAGGTGGGGAAGCTCAGTGGGGAGGATGGGGTCATAAACACAAAAAGTGAAACAAAGACCCTCAAATGAACTTCTGGCAGGCGTTATACTGGAACCAGAGATACCTGTATAAATTCAGTTTTCAACATAGGTAGATGATGAGAGGGGCATGTGATATAGACATACAGGCATGTATGTGCATGTCTCTGTGCGTGTAGGGACATGGGAACAGAGGTAGACCAGGAGCAAAAAATACAAAAGCCTGGATCTTAATTTCTTTCTTTTTCTGGTGTTTTGAGACACAGGGTTTCTCTGTGTAACTCTGGCTGTCCTGGAATTCGATCTGCAGACCAGGCTTGCCCTGAACTCAAAGGTCTGCCTGCCTCTGCTGGGATTAAAGGCTTGCACCCCCACCGCCTGGCTTCCAGATCCTAATTTCTAAACTGCACTAAAGCAAACTGATGCTCCTCAATGACAGGTTCCAGAGTGGGGCAAAGGGAAGTCTGCGGTGCAGCCACGGTGTCAGGCAGTGAGGAGGTGAGAAGGGGGCTTGAGCATCGCAGCGGTGGTTACAGCACACACTGCTAGCCACAGGCTCAGAGTCTGCCTGTCAGTGCTGACACAGACTAGATATTTTCTCATAGTGGAATGTCAACTGATAAAAAGAGATGAAGGAATTAGAAAATAATCATTTGACAGTCATCATATAATAATTCAACCAACATAAATGTGTGCTGAAACCAGTGGGCAGAATTTTGATGGAAATGATCTAAAAATATCTCCCCACAAAACTGAAAAGTCAAGAAGGTTAACTTCACAAACGAGAAAGATGGCAGCCGTCACTGTGATCAAATGTTTCCACACGAGAACGTCTATTACGGGACAAACTGAAGTGTGCATTAGACAGGACTGATTCAGTGATCTATTATGACTTAAAATGCTTACAGTCGTCATGAGGAAACATCAAACAAGACTACAAGGCATTATAAAATAACTGACCTAACGGTTGACAGAAGAACTGTTTCAGACTGACAGAATAAAGAGCACAACAGTTAGTGAGTGGCCTGCGATGGAATCCCTTTGTTATAAAGGACACGGAGACAGATGGAGACACTTGAGACTTGACTTGCACAGATGGATTAGGTGTCAGTGACGTGTGAATGGGAACTTCCTGATTTCCATGGCTTCACCATGATTATCTAGGAGAATGCTCTTGTTTGTAGACATTGCACTGATGCCATTGGCAGAGCTGGGAGGGACAGGGGCAGAGCTCTTGATACTATTTCTGCAACACTTCTATAAATTTAGAAATAATTCAAAAGAAAAATATAAAATGCTCAAGAAACCAACTGGGACACCAAGACTGCAGAATCTCAATCCAAACTTCCTGAAGACAGCACACCCACCAACGGCTAGAGAAAGACTGCACACCCACCAACGGCTAGAGAAAGACAGCACACCCACCAACGGCTAGAGAAAGACAGCACAATCCACCAATGGCTGGTGGAGGTCCATTAACACGTCATCCAGTGACATCACTGAGCAGGACTTATTTCTGAAGATCAGGTGTCTCCCAGTGATAATTCATAAAGTAACTCTCTTAGTTAGAGCTTCTATTGCTGCGGCAAAACACCATGACCAAAAAGCAAAATGAGGAGGAAGAGTTTATTTGGCTTACACTTCAGCATTGCTGTTCATCACTGAAGGAAGTCAGGACAGTAGGGCAGGATCTTGGAGGCAGGAGCTGATGCAAAGGCCATGGAGGGGAGCTGCTTACTGGCTTGCTTCCCATGGCTTGCTCAGCCCACCTACTTATAGAATCCAGGACCAGCAGCCCCGGAATGGCACCACCCACCATGGGTTGGGCCCTCCCTCATTGGTCACTAAATGAGAAAATGCCTCACAGCTGGATCTCAAGGAGGCATTTCCTCAGCTGGGTCTTCTTCCTCTGATGACTCCATAGCTTGTGTCAAGTTGACACACAAACCACCCAGTACAGTGACTAATTTGAGAATGAATTTTCAATGCCAGCTCTATCACTAAATTGTAATATATAAGCCACTGAGGACTTGGATCAACACGATTTCTAGACTACACAAGAGCCAACAGTTTCTAAACCTAGCCTGAATGTTTTCCCTGTAAGTGACATAAAATGGCCAACTGTATACTAGCTTATTAACACTATTTAGAGAAAGACAGAGTGGTGTATGAGCACTAGGCAAAGGGGCAGGCAATCTACATGGGTTCTGCTAAATAAAGGAGGCAATATCCTACTTCAATTTTCAAGCAAAACATTAAATGTTGCTCACACACACACGTTTGGAATTCACATATCCAAACATGAGAAGCAGTCTTTGTCCCTTATCAATAAGCAAATGAATAAAAACATAGCCAAAAAATCTATTCAGGGGCTGGAGAGATGGCTCACTGGTCAAGAGTATGGACTGCTCTTGCAGAGGACCCAAGATTGGGTTCGCCAGCACCCATGCTGGGGAGTTTACAACAACATGCAACTCCAGCACCAGGGGGATCCCATGCCTCTGGCCTCCATGGGCATCGACACTCATATACCCAGCATGCATGCATGCATGCACACACATGCACAGACGCACAATACACATAATTAAAAATTTTAAATCTTTTAAAAAGTCTATCTTTTATTTCAGTCCCTGGTCTTGGCTCTTTGGAAGTTGCTCTGGAGTCAGTGCATCAACATTTACTGTCAGACAATGAAGGGGTCCCCGGGGCTCTATTTCCAGTGCGTGTACAGACAAAGACAATGGCTGATTACAATATTATCAAATGTAAAATTACTTTTAAAACTTGATCGTGTAAAACGCATGACTTTGAACAAGACAGAAGTTGAGGGAGAGAGACAGTGGGAGGAAAGGTAAACGTACTGAATTCCTCATCCCCCGTGCTCCAAAGCGGAGAGCACATTATCTAAAGTTCATTTGTCAAATAACAGAAACAGAGAAACTGGCGTCAAGTTTTCCAGATAACCACCATAAGTCAAAACAGAAAGAGTTAAAGGTGGCTGCCGCTAAGGGGTAGGAATGGGGCAAAGTGGGGGAGGGCAGGACAGGAGTCTCCTTTTTTTATTTTAGAGTCTGATTTTTAAAAAATGGTAATACTATGAGTCCATTTTAATTTTTAGGGGGCAGGAGGGTTGTTTACCGTTGTCTCCAGGAAGTTCCTGAGACCACCTTGGGCCTCTTCACTACCCTGTGCATGCGGCTTGGCTGTGTAGAAGGCCAGGGTCTCCATTAGCAGCATTAGCCAGCATCTCATCTCCACAGGAGCCAGCACAACTGCCATAATCTCTGCTCAGGGGATGAACAACACACGAAGGCCGGTGACGGTGAATCAAGCTGCTCTCACCCATCAATCTTGACTTAGAAAGCAGTATCAAGAGATGGGAAAATTAGAAGACAGACCTCAACTTCATCTGTGCTGCAACAAATACAACTCACAAAAATTCATTTAGAAAAGAAACTTTTGATGAGAACCCACGAAAGTTTCAAAAGAAAAAGTTAAAGGAAAACAGTGTCTTTCCCATTTGCCTCCTATCAGAGAGCCTGCGCCACCTCCTCAGCAGAGTGCAGGGCTGTAGCATGCAGGCTGGCCTGCAGATGCCAGCATGCATTTTGCCTTGAAGGGCCTGGGCACATACCGTGCCTTTGGCGGGAAGAGAACACCATGCCTTGCCAGGGTATCTTTCAGACTAGTGAGTTTACTTATGTGTAAACGATGTTTCAAGTCTATTCAAATGACTCCACAAAGTAATTCCACATGACAACTTCTTTCTCCCATCAAAATCTACTTAAATTAAAAGGAAAACTGTGGCTGAAAAGCAAGTGCTGAGAAGTCACGGTTTCCAAGGATATGGGACAGCTTCGTGTTGAGGCTTCAAAACTGGCAAGCCTGACAGAGTGTCGGTGAATGGATGTGTTCTGAGAGTAATTATACCAGTCGCTTTGTCTGTGTGCTCTGTATAAACAGTTCCGTAACAATGGTTTATAACTCGAGGGATCGGTAAGCAAGAAATTTGCTTTCAGCCTTGGAAACGCATTGTCTGAAATCAGCTATTCACCCGCTGCAGGGTTCAGCTCTGAAGCCTGAAGAAAGGGTTAGGATTATACAGCTCTTTGATCAAATCGGCAACAACCAACTGGAGCTGTGCTGCAGTCTGAGCAGATGCAAGGGCCTCACTAAGCACAGAGGGCACAGGACCTGTGCATCCCATCAGAAAGAGCATGAGGAAGAGAGGAGACCTCATGCTTTGGGAGGGACTCAGAGAATACTATCCAAGCTTGTGTGCCCCATGAGACTTCCCTGGGTGTCCTTGAGCTTCACACCTAACATATAGAATTGCCAAAGGGGATAAAAGGGACACTAAAATGCATACAGAGCTTAATCTTTATACGCAACAATTCAAAATGGCGAACACCTACAGCCCCAGCTAAGTGACAGCCTCAGGAAAGAGATCCCTTGAGCCTAGGAGACCTAGAATGAGACCAGGTTTCAAAACAGGAGGAGTAACAACCATTACCAAAGGACTAACGCAGCCAGCCCTAACCATTACCAAAGGGTTAATGCAGCCAGGCCTGGTGGTGCAAACCCTTATCCTAGCACTCCAGAGGCAAAGGCAGTCAGATAGCTGTGAGTTCAAGGCCAGCCTGGTCTAGCACAGTTCCAACACAGCCAAGGCTAGAGAGAGACTTTTTTGTTTGTTTTAAAGACAAATGCAGGGTTATTCAAGCTAAGTAAGTGTCCAGCACATAGCAGGCTTGTAAAAGACAAAAAGGTACAAAGAATGAAGTAAGACCCTTGCAGGCTTTATAGAGCAGAGGCATGCAGTCCACATCTGGAAGCCTTGCCATTCTTCTTGCTGCTTTCTGGCTCATGATTCTGATCTTCCCACTGCCTGATAAGATCCCAGTTGTGTTGTGTTGTGTACAGCTACTGTAGTAAAACTGGCCCTGCTCACAGAGACTAACTGAATGGGGAATTCCATCACTGCATGACTGCTCAGCATCACTGAACTAGATGCTCCTGGAGCACTGGTAAAGTACTTCTCTCGTGCGTCTGTGAGGCCAGTTCCAGAAAGAAATCCCCAAAAGAGAAGACCCTGAATGTGGGTGGCACCATCCCACACACTGGGCCCTAAATGGAATACGCTGGAGAAAGGAGAGAATGCCCATTAGCACAGAACACTGTCTTTGCTTCCTGCTACCAAGAGCTTTGCTCCTCCAAGTGACCACTGTCGCCATGCCTCCCCTCGTGCTTACAGTAATGGAGTCAGTGGTCATGGACTGACACCTCTGAACCCCATAAACCAAAATAAATCTTCCTACCCTTCAACAATTTCTCCCAGTTATTTGATCGCAGCGATGGAAAAACTAACACAGAAGATTAACATTGGGAGCAGGGACACCACTGTGACTAAGTCCTGATCACATCATGCTTTCAGCCTTTAGAACTGGTTCGCTGGAAAGGCTTAGGAAAGTGAGCAAGCACAGAGTGCTGCTGCAAGCACAACTTTCAGGCTGGGATTTCAGATGGGAACTGGACTCCTGGGAACTGGACTTGAGGACATTCAATATTATATTGTTAGAAGACCCTGGCTACATTTTGTCAGGGTACTGAGACTTTTAGGCCAAACTGAAAGGTAACAGACTAATAAGGCAAGGGAAATACAGTCAGTTCATCATTCAGGTTTTGGCATTGTCAGGACTGTCAGGTTTACTCAAGTTTATAGTGAGAACTGAGAGCAAAAAGCAGAGCAAAAGGATTTGAAAACCTTGCATCTTGCTGATAAAGAGAGTTGGGACTGAGGAAGGTTAGGGCCACTGAAAAGAAGCCATATTCCATGCGGACATTAGGAAGAATGCCTTAATGACGCGTGAGAATTAGACTAGATCCTGTATACAGGACGAAACCATGTTAGCTAATTTGGAAAGACTGAACGCTATGAGCATTTAGCATATGCGAGGCCCTAGCTTTAATCCCCATAACCAAAAACTAAAACAACTTCACTTTGAATAGACTGTTGCTGTCATGAGGCCAGCTAGCCATCTAGAAATGGCTGTGTCCAGCCACCCAGGCACTGATGCAGCCATGGTGAAAGGGGTCTAGGCTACTCTTCAAACTGGCAACCAACACAGATTTCATCATTACATACCTCTCCATGTATCCATATAGAATAAGAGGTTAAGAAGCTCAGAGAGGCTTGCTTCTAGACTTCAGAGGAAGACCTAGGAGATCAGACGGAATATGGCGGGGTGAGGAGTCCCCAGGGGTGATGTGTGAAGCTGTAGGAGTGAAACTGAAGACACAATGGGGACGCTAAGAAATCAGAGATGAGAGGGACACAGAACGAAAGCTGAGAAAGGCTGCAGGTAGTGGTAAAGCCATTTTAAGGGCATGGCCTTGAGCACTGCAAGCCTTTGGGAATTCCAATCACATCATCGTGCCTCAGATGCTGGACATGAAGCTGCAGGATTCACTGACTGCCATGCTGGCTGGCTATCCGCCTTGCTTTGGTCCAATCCTGCCTTGTCTTACTGTTTTCCTATCTTTCCATTCCAGGATGGGAACACGTACACCATGCCACTATATCCTGGATGCATGTGACTTGTCTTCTTATTTCACAACCCATCATAGCTAATCATGATCACGAGTCATGAGGAAACTTTGGACTCAGAACTTCTGAACAATGCAGAAGCTATTAAAGATATAGGGGCCTTTGGAGATAAACTGATGTCTTTTGTGCTAAGATGGGTATGAGTCACTTGGAGGCAGAACAATATGATTTAAGGAGACGTTTGGGATGTACCTTGACAAGGGGAGGACCTGAGATCATCCTGACTGCCAGCTTGATTCAGTTTAGATGCTCCTACGGGATTAACAAAGCAAACCTGGGTGTCCCGGAAGGAAGGCGTTTCCAGGAAGGATTAAGTGAGGGGCTACACACCCTAAACGTGGATGGCACTATGCTACAGGCTTCAGGTAGAGATAATGAAAGCCGCCTCCCCTACAACCTCCTCTTCCAGCCAGGGTAAGGTGAAAAGCTTCCTTGACAGCTCCCACATCACGATGTGCCCTCCTGCAGGCCCCAGGTGATGCTGTACACAGTGGCTACAGCTGGAACTAGAAACCAAAATATATTTTTCTCCCTCTGGCTACTTGTCTTTTGTCTACTTGTATTTTGCCATGGAAACAGAAAGACTAACACACCACTTGTAAAGTGATGCTTCCCCTCCTTCCTCTTCCTCAACAGGATAAAGCACAAAGTAATAGAGCAAGCTGAGATCAAGAGTTAAATATAGGGCAAAGCAGGAGGCGTCATGAGGCTTAAGCCCACCTATTTACTCAGACTCCTTCCAGAGTCCCACTGGCAGAATGTACCCTGGGGTGGTTCCTCATGAAGCAGGGCTCTCAGCTCTTTTGCTTGGGGAGAGCTTCCTGGAACAAAATGGAAAGACTGATGGCAGGAACCAATCTAATGAAACAATGTTGCTAATGACACCGAATTTCACATAACGGGAACCTAATGAAACAATGTTGCTAATGACACCGAATTTCATAGGGAACCTAATGAAACAATTGAGCGGAACCTAATGAAACAATGTTGCTAATAACAACCGAATTTCAAATAACCTACCAGTATTCTTTTTCTAGATTACTGGACCCTAATCCTGGGGGGGGGAAGAGGGATAATTGGATGATGGGGTAATAGCTCGGGGATGGAGGTGGCTTCCTCACATCTCTGCCATTTACCAGACTATTGGCTTCCTCCACTCCCTCAAAGCTCTCAGGGTTGTCAAAGAGCATAATATTTGACCGTGCCAGTTTCCTTGCTTGCTGCTAATACTGACAGTCCTCCAGTGCCGATTCAGCACCCGGCTCTCCCTCAATACCTGCCATTACTCCTGATGTTCTCTCCATCACGGAGCGGAGAGGACCATGCAGCATTTCTCCCTCCCTGACTCTCAACCTCCATGCAGTACAGTTCATCCATTTATTTGCATATTTTAATCAAAAGACCTCCAGCCTCAATGTCATTCATCTCAACCTCTGGTCTTCACATTCCCAGACACCTACAGTACTCCAATCCACCATCTTGTCACCATCAGTCCCAAAACTGCTCCTTTATTGTCCTCATTTCTCTCTCGTTCAGCTCAGTCATAAACCACTTCTTCAGCCCATTCTTCTGGCCCCTGAACTCAGGTCAGCAAGATATCAATTCTCTGGACGCAAGTAGTTAAATACCACAGGAAGAATACAGCCAACACACTGAATGATCGCTCCCTATATGCATGGCCAGCCCAAGCATGTTCCCTTGGGCCATCCTGATCACAGAGAGTTAGAAATGCAAACCCTGAGGCTCTACCACAGGTCTGTTGATTTGGAGACTGTAGGGACAAGGCACAGGAGCTTCTTATCCTGGTCCCCAACTGAAGCCACCAGAGGGTAAAACTAGGAAATGTTTGGTCCAGCCATTCCACAATCCCAGACAGCTAGCTCCCTATCGGCTCCCGTCCTCAAATGTTTACATCTCTTCCACCTGCCAGATGGCTCAACCAGAGGAGAAAGCATTCCTCCCCTATCACTGTCCCCATACTGGCTGCTCCTTACTGTGACAGCACACGCCCAGCCCCTTCCTGAGACCAAACCACCACTCCAGCTGAGGTTGTGTGACTCTTGTGTCTCTACAGTCTAGACATCTTCTCTGGGAAATGAATATGGCGAGCAGAAAGCACCCCTGTCCCCTCCTGTCACCAGGACCAGCACCACTTCCAGGGTCCTTTACACAGAAGAAGTCTTCAGGCTCTCCACGTTCTCGCTCCGGTCACGACACCGAAACTGTCCTAGGTCACCAGTACACTCCGAGGTGCTATAGTCAGCCTTGTGCTCTCAGTCCTCACTATCCAATCTGGAACCGCATTCAGTTTGTCACATTTCATTCTAACCAATCAGCAACCTGTATTCAGTTGGTCACATGCTTCATTTTATCCAATCAGCAACCTGCATTCAGCTGGTCGCTCGCTTCAAAACAGTTTACTGATGCTTTGGGAACACGTGGTTCTAGATTCCCCCAACCTCATCAGCTCAGCTTTTCTGTTAAATGTGAGGATCCCTCAAACAGAACCTGGAGGCTTTGGCGGAGGTCCTCCAACTGGCTGGCCCCTCAGGCATGAGTTTTTGCAGGGCAGTTTTCTCTTTGGGGCATGGAGAATGGCGTTGGTCACATCACCAGCAGCTGCTTCAGAGCAACCTCTGACTTATTTTCTTGGCCCTAAGATAATTAATAAATATTCATTTCCCAGGGAGTGGTTTAGGCTAGCTACATTAATACACTCACAGCCTAACTTATTTATTATGCATCAACTGGTTTTTGAGATCAAATATATATTACATTTTTATATGTAATACATATTATATAGTATATATCATATACAAATATATACATGTCATTATAAATTACAGCACATGTATATTATATATTAAATATATACATATATTATATTGCATATGTGAATGTTATATATTACATAAAATATATAATATGTATATATTTATATATAATATGTATATGTTACACATATAATTATATCTATATTAAAACAGCCTCATTGGTATCGCCACCTAGTGTGTTATGAACACACTCTATTTCTTGTAATGCCTATTCCACCAAGGCATCTTGAAGCATTTGTTTTTGTCATTAACACCACAACCCACCTGGTTACTCAGGGCAAATACTTCTCCCTTAGTCCATTTCTCTGCCATACACCTCCATCTAGCCTGCAAGTCTAGTTAGCTGCCTTGAAAAACGTGTTGGCATCTGACCGTTTTCTTCATTTACCCTGCCTGCCACTAAGACACCCTCATCTCCTGCAGAGGTTACTCCAGTGTGTCTTCAGTGACCTCTCTTCTCTCTGTGCCGCCACTCGCCGACTCACTGGGCCACAGTCATTTGCCTTTTCTTATCTTGTCCATGTTTTATTTTGTGGTATTGGGATCAAACCCAGGGCCTCAAATATGCCACTACAGGCACTACCACTGAGCTACACCCCCAGGTCAGATATCATATTCTTTAAGTAATACAAATCATACTATTCTTTTACTCAAGGGTTCTTGAACAAGCTTCATATTGTGCATGGGGGTTAGGGAATCTAAAACCCCATGGAAAATATGGTCTTTGCCAACTCTGCTCATTGTATTCAAGTAAGCCTGACCTCCTGGCTGGAGCTGTTTTTGAAACAAACCAAACTCCTTCCCACCCCAGGGGCTTTGATACCTGTGATCTCTCCTCTCTGGAATGATCTTCCTCCAGATGCCCACTGGCTTTCTGCCTTATCTTTCTTAAGTCTTTTTTGTTCAAAGAGTTTTTTCTCAGTGCAGTACTCTGTGACCTGAAACACCTCACCCAACCATCTTCCGCACACCCCACCCTCTGCCTGGGTTTTGCTTCTCATCACTGCCCACCAGGGGAAAAATAAAAACTACCCCAAAGTTGTTTGCTTGGTTCTTAATTTCCCGCTGGAATGTAACCTCTGTGAAGACAGAACTTGCTATTTTGTCTTCCAAAGGCAGGATCTGGTACACCTCAGGCATCAGTATGTACAGGCATAAGGCTCACTCTCAGGGACACATACCTCTGCTGTAACTTTTGGCTTCCAAGTTGTATTCCTTCAGAAGGAACTCAAAAAAAATCTACAAATGTGAGCAGTGGAGGAAGAAAGAAAGAAAATGAAATCACAAGCCTTTGGCTCTGGCCCAGTGCCACCGCTGGTGGGTCAATTCCCAATTCTGGATCTCAGTTTCCTGAGACCTAAAGATGAGAGGGGGAAGAGGGAGAGGAAGGGAGAGGGAGGGAGGGGGAAGGAACAGGGAGGGAGAAGGATGGGGAGGGGCCCTTTGTGCAGAGAAAATAGCACAGAGCACATGACTTCCCTGGAAGAGAGTGTTTGCTCAACAGATATGTATTTTATTGTTATCCAATAACATTAATAAAGTTATTAATCAAATAACTACGTAGAGACAGCAAGTATACCCCCCAAGTTGTTCCTTCTCCGGGCTAAATGTCCTCTATTCCAACTAGTCCTTAAAGGCTTTAAAGCAGCCATGATGCTGGCCACCTACCCTGGCTTTCTATCATCAAAGTAAAGCACCACTCTAGCAGAATATTCCAATACGATGTAATGAAGTCCAAACAGCCATTACCCCCCCCAATCTAGACAATACATTCTCATTAATGCACCATAACACAATCTTAGCTCCTTCTTCAATGCTGCTGAGTCAACTGCTTGGCTCCCACCGAAGTCTTCGTGAACTCGAGGCTCCAGATACCAGCTCCACTCTGAGGCTCAAATCGGACTCTGTCACTAGAATCAAAGAATCTCAGGAAAAGAATACCAGTGCTAATGTGCAAAAACCAGTTTTACCTCCACAGGGAATGCAAGGAGGAGAAGCTGGAGACCAACCGGGGGAGGGCACCGGGGGATCACAGTATCAGATCACCCCACAGTGGCATGGAAGGACAAAAACACACAACAACAAAACACACAGGAAGACACATGGTCCCAGGGATGCCGTGACACGTGCCAGCAAAGCCCACTTTGGAAGTCTCTGTGGCACCAAGGTTAGGGTGTACCACCAAAGACATTTCACTCAGGAGTGCTGCTGGGAGGACTCAACAAGAGAGAGGTGTGTCAGGAGAACTAAATGGAGAATCCAACAGGAAAGTCTTCATTATCTGCCCTGCAGGCTCTCTGTGACTTCCTACCTGAATAACTTGGGACCCACATGCTCAGCTTTTCTGAGCTTCAGAATAATAATAATAATCAATAATTAATAATAATAATAATAAAGCAGAAACTAAAGAGATGGCTTAGCTCCTGCTCTTGCAGAAGACCTAGGTTTGGTTCTCAGCACCCACATGTAACTCTAGTTCCAGGATTTCTGATGCCCTCGTCTGGCATCCTCGGGCAACCAGGTATGCACATAATACACATACAGGCATTCACACAAATTTAAAAACAAAAAACAAAAGAATTAAAAATAAAGGTATGCAAAAACTTTAGCACTGAATACTGTTCATATTCTTGCTCAGATACTACTTTCCTTCCTTGACCCCTACATAGGCCTTTTGCAGGAAAAGAAAGAATTCTGATATGTCTAGAACATAAAACATTTAGAAATTATTACTAACTTTCAATGAATGAAGAGACTGTTTGCTTGCTAGACCTGTTAATCTGTTATCTAGCATCTAAGTCCCCAAAGTAGAACTTGGCTTCTCATGTTAATAGAGTGTTTCCAGCCATAAAGAGCCAATTGCAGGAACAAGGTTATTAGAAACTCATTGTCAACAGATAACACGTTAAGCTGATTTTCTTCAAAGGTGAAGCATTCCCCTTTAGAACAAAAAGGTGGTAGCAAGGCCACTGTGATGTCCTGATGCGCACAGGGGATTAAGTCTTCCACAAACTCTGATACATTCTCTTAATAAAACTGGATGTAAAAATCAAGTCATGGGCGGGGTGGTGTTTAATGGTAACTGGTTATTTTCATTGGCACAGACACGAGGTGAAATCACTAACCTTTGGAAAGCTGCCTTAGAACATGCCTGGCACAGCGAGAATGGTCTTACAAGGCAGCCGTGAGGGGTGTGACGGAGAAGCCTTAATTCGCAGTGACATCTTAAACAAAGTCGCCTTAGTCAAGTGACCCTGTAGACCCAAGCCGGGGCAGGTGGAGACAGAGGGCGTCTCGGGCAGAAGACTCTCCACGACTTAACTGCTCCCCAACAATGCTCTTCAGCTCTCCCCGCTGATCTTCATCTTCACTCACCATGTTAATAACGTTTAGAAATTAACTTTTATGCTAAGCCAAGAAGCCTTCACAGGGCTTTGGAACGACTCATGATTAACCCTCCGTGTTCCCACTTTCTATGAACATTCAATAGAGATCCTCTTGCCTCAGTTGCCCGAGTGCTGGCATTACAGGTAAACACTTCCATGGTCTCCAGATGTATCCTTTCATATCCTTTAAGGACAATGTGTATCCAAGAGAACCAAGAGAGGACTTTCTTCAGAAAAAGCCACGCCTGGCAATGCATGCATGTCAGGAAAAGGTTGGGAGGGTATGAATAAGAAGATGAATGATTGGCTATAGGAACTGAGAATCAGGTTTTCTTAAAATTATAGCTTTTTCCTAAGGTAGCAATATGCACACAAGAACAGAAATGAAAGTTATAGTTAAAATAGGTATATTTTCATGCAAATGAGTGGCTATTTTATATGAAATAAAATATACAAAATTCTCTAACATACTTAAGAGCAAATTTAATACAAAGGTAAATGATCACATGAAGAAAAATCACAAAATGTTGCTGAAGCACTGAAATATGAGAGAAAGGGGCCAAGATAAAGACATAACTTAGATAGGAATACTAACACAAGAACGAGAGTTTTCCCAAAGTTAATATGAAAATTCAATTAATCAAAAATTTCCATTAAGGGAGCTGGAGAGATGGCTCAGCAGTTAAGAGCACAGACTGCTCTTCCAGAGGACCTGAGCTCAGTTCCCAGCACCTGCATGTCAGCTCACAACTGCTTGTAACTCAGCCTCCAGGGGATCCAACGCCCTCACACAGACACACATGCAGGCCAAACACCAGTGCACATAATGTAAAAATAAATAAATAATTAAAAGAAACCCCACTCCTAAGATTCTAACACACAGAAATAAAATATCTAAAACTATGAGTATGTTATGTCACACACACACATACACACACACACTTCAGCACTGCACACACTGGCAGAGCAAACATTAACAAACTAGAATCAGGGCAAACAGAGTAAATGTCTATCCAAGGTGGTGCATGTTCCACTGTGCCCACTGGTGACCCCTTACAGGCTCCAGTGGGTCATTGCAATCCAACAGTCACACAGATAATCCTGATGATACTTTATAAAACAAAACCAAAGCCACAAATCTGGGAAAGGGTCTGGGTAAGGGATAGGAAGAGATCAGAGAACAAGGAAAAGCGCTCTATAGAACAGGCACTGTCAAAGCACAAAGATAATTTTATTTTTTTATTTTTTGGTTTTTCAAAACAGAGTTTCTCTGTAGCTCTGGAGCCTGTCCTGGAATTCGCTCTGTAGACCAGGCTGGCCTTGAACTCACAGAGATCCTCCTGCCTCTGCCTCCCTGAGTGCAGGGATTAAAGGCGTGCGCCACCACCGCCCAGCTAAAAAAGCTGATTTTAAAAAGCAAACAACAAAATAAAATAAAAAGACGAAATCACAGGGGAAGACTCAACCAAAACAGCACACGTCTCTACAAAATTATACGTAAATATCTATTGTCTTAAGTAGTTGAAATGGTAGCTTAAAGTAGCTCTGTAAATGTTTCATTTCTTGATCCTTGGATTGCAAAAACAAAGTTTCAAATATAAGTACATGTAAAAATAAAAAAAGGGATAACAGTGGAATAAATGTGGTTCAGCTCCACCCGGGATGATTATTAAATTGTTAAAAGAATAAATTGGGGGAGTTTGCATATGCAGTGTGGAGTTAGAAAACCAGGATGCAGAATCAATGCTGTGTACACTTTCCATTCCAATTTCGTAAGTCGGTAATTAAAACCATATTCACATATGATAAAATGGCATCCACACCAAGAGCATGGGAAAAACACGGACAGATAAAGATGAGACTGGGGCTGCTGACAGTGCCACGTGACTAGAGATCAGACGTGTTCCGAGTCTGGGTGGTTTTCTGGCAAGGAATGGGAAAAGGGAGTATAAAAAGAAGAAAAGTCAAAGAGTAAAGGGGGATCACTTAAAATTACACTGATATTTATTAAAACCTAATTTTACAATGTGCTCCTTCAGGAACACATATACAAGAACAGATATATCTATATTATGTAGAGAGAAAAGGAAAAAATTAAAAATAAAAGAAATATGTAATTAGACATAAATACAAATTGTGTTTTACCCACGCTTGCGTGGAATACCAAAACTTTATATTATGACTGAGAATCTTTCTAAAAATTTATCCTGTGTCTCTGCTCCCCCACCAAGGCTTAATAATCACTGTTCTTTTCTGCTGACGACTTAACAATCATGGGGCCTGATGGGAAAACGTGCACATACTGGAACCTGGCCGATGGTTATCAAACCGGCTTTAGAACTCAGCCAAGGACCTGGATAAGCCTTTCCACTGTGGCTCCCAACACAGATGCCATTAGTACAATGCCTTGAGTCAAGGATACAGGATGGAGATGAGGGTGCTGAGGGAGGGAGGAAGCTCTCCGTGTTTCTGTGTCTGTCTTCCTAAGGGCTGAAGTGGGGCCTCTCCCCGCCCCATCCCTTTTCTATGCTATTGTAAAAGCAAGACTCTTTAAGAATATTAATACAACCCCTCCATTCTCCGCCAGCTGACTTGATGTTAGCACAGAGACCCCGGAGATGAGGCTGATCTCTGCCTTGGGCAGAGAAGTATGACTTTTACTGCATCGACTTTGTGGCATGTGGAGCTCTGAACTGTCTTTAGCTGTCATTGTCCCCCAGAGACAACAACCTGATGAGAGAAAGGAAACAAGGCTTCCCCACCTAAAAGCTGAGTCATGTCCGCATTTAAAGACCGACTCCTATGCTCTTGCCCCACGTTCTCTGAGATTACTCGCAGAATAACTTACTTCCATTGGACGGCTGGTCACTTCTGAAACAAAGTTTAATGGTGAAAAGAGTTCTCCAAGGAGGGAAGGGAACTTGTATCTAGAGGGCAAACGAAGGCCTTTCAGAAAAACATACAGAAGAGAGAAAGGTTAGAAGTCACAGATTTCTGAAAACTCATGGGACGGTGCAGAGGAGCAGGGCAGAGAGAGGAGGGGCAGTGCAGCCCTGGGTCTGAGGAGACTTTCAACACTCGCCTTGGCCTCTGTAGCCTGGAGAGCCCCAGAGCCACTCAGGACAAACAGCATTTACATCCGGGGATTCATGACGGGTGAGGAACGAGGATAAAAAACTAGAATGGCCTGGGAGAGGGGAAGTATGATGGGGCAGGTGAGAGACCACGTGAGTGAAAATGGAACCTAGGACAGGAATGGGAAGGTCCGAGGGAGGCAGGTGAGGGAGATGGGCAGAGGAGCTGGTAACAGGTGGGAGGGGAATCAACCAAAACTGTGAATAAAAATGTCATAATGAAACCTGCTAATCTGTGTGCTGAGACAGTCTTCATATGCAATACCCATGTGTCAGGGCTGATACAACGATCAAACACAGAGCTCCCAGTGTGGGGCTGCTGAGAAGGAGTGAAGGGCTACCTTGAACTCAGTACGTGCTCCATAAATGACAGCTATTAATCACAGATGAATGGGACACTGGAAATAAGACAATCGTTCCAAGGAGGTGTGCTCTCAGTGGCCTTTGAACACCACGGTGAGTGTGAACTTCATCCTGCACATAATGGCTCAATAATTTCTAAGTCCAAAGTGACAGAACTGATGCACCTGTTGACAGATGGCTCTGGCAGCGATGTGGCAGGTACCGGCACTGAAGTAGCCGGGTACTGCAAAGCTGTAAGACAGACTGCCGGCAAAGCTGGGGTCTGAGCCCAGAACACCTGAGTCTGAAGATAGGCTATCACACGAACCAGCTCTGTGACCGTGGGTAAGCTACTAACTGCCTTGTTTCAACTTCCTCATCTATAAAACAGGCAAAAAAGCGGATTTTACCACATAAGCGACATCGTATGGAAGAAGGGTTGGATCATCATCCTCGATGCTGGGCCAGGCAAGGTGGTGCACCCCTTTAACCCCGGCATACCTGGCCTGGTTCTCTTTAAGATGTATTTTACGCCTGTGTGCCTGAGCGTGTGCGTGCATATGTGTGTGTGCGCAAGCGCGCACGCGTGCATGTACCATGTGTGTGGGAGCCCATGAAGGTCAAAAGTGGAACTGGATTCCCTAGAACTGAGTTACAGAAGATGGTTGGCCATGAGCCACCGTGTGGGTGCCAGAAAAAAAACCTGGGTCCTCTGCAAGAGCAGTAAGTGATCTTAACCACTGAGCCATCTCCAACCACCCAAGTGTATCCTTGTAAAGTGTTGAATAAAGCACAGCTACTGGAGGCACGTGGGGAAAACTGGAGTGGAAGGACTACTGGGAGCGGAAGAAACATCCCAGGAAAACAGCGGAACAGGGAAGGGGGACACAGGAGCCTCCCAGCTGAGATCTGAGAGGACCCAGAGCCAGGTAAACACCAGTGAAGGAAGAGTGGAGAAAATGACTGGGATTTCTAGAGCTTGGAGGATGGGGTGGTGCAAATTCCAGGGAAGAGAAAGGGAAGGGGCAGAGGGGAAAGCCGATGAGAGAAGCCGGCCATGCTGGAGTTGAGGCTGCCAACAGCCCCAGTAAACAGACTATGGACCCAAAAGAAAGGCAGAAACGAGGGATCTAACTGTCAGCTCCCAGCGTTTGGACAGGCTGGTTGAAGCTGTGGTAGAGGAACAGAGCTGACAGGAAAACATCACTGCAGAGTCCCGGGCACAGGAACCTCAGGGAAGGAAGGGCAACACAGCCAGGTGAAGAAGCCTCCCCCAAGAAGCTTTTGATGCCATTGGAGAGAGGAGACAAACACAGCATTTTAACGATGGCTGGCCAGGACGGACAGGTGACTTTGAAAGTGAACATCAGGATGGCATGAAGGCAAAGGGGAAACAATGCTAAATTCAAAAGCCAGTGGCTCAAGCTAAGAACTCTGGCATGGAAGGGGAGCTGAGAGCAGAGCAGAGAGAAGGCTGCCTCCCACCAGGTGCCCCCTGATTGTCTCAGTGACTTCACGCTGCCTTAGTTCATCCTTCCGATATTCCTAATTGTCTGAGACAAACACCGTGCTCATTTACAAGACCAGGCTAAGGTGAACAAAGGCAAAGAGCCTACAAAAGTCCTGCACCGCTCTGCCAACCTACAGCAGTTTCAATACCAGGGCCAGGCCGGGGACCACAGCCTCACCGCTGCTCTGCCTGTATTGACCTGGGAAAGGCAGAGCGTTTCCAAGGTGGAAGGAAAAAGACTAAGTAGGCAGAAAGCCTGCCACACTACAATTCAGTTCCCTCTTTAGAATGATGCAGGGACGGGGGCGAGGACGACACGCCAATCTTTCACCCTCAGAGGGCAGCAGGATTAGAAGTGATCCTTTGACTGCAGTATCATCCTGTGTCATCCACGACGACATTAGGGTTAGAATTCTAGACAGTACACCTCACCGTACCCCCTCACCATGAATCCTCTCCTCTCTTATAACCATTCAGTAACCACAACCACCACCAAAATAAAATAAAGGCAACAATTGCAACAAATCCAGAGCCCCCCAATTATCTAATTAATCTATGCCCCTGAAACCAGAAAGGCTAGATTTAGACAACTCCCTATTTAACAGCATTTCATAACACCAATTTATTTGCCACCGAAGCCCTCCTGCCCGTTTGCTCCCCCCAAATTGGAAAGTAAATGACATTTCAAATGTCAGTTAAAGAACAACATTGACACCTTGTGGCAAACATCCCAAAGCACGGAACAAAGCCAAAGGGCTAATTGTCTGTTTACTGGGAAACACCTCCAGAGTATTCTAACTGCCACACCCAGCATGGAAGGACTCTGGAAGATGCGGCTTCTCTGGGGGTGGTGTTAACTAGCCTAGGTTCTTCAGAGTGAGCACTGCTAGCTGCTTTCCTAACGAACCATATGAAACTCCCATCACAGGAATGTAGCTTCGGTGCACGCCCTGGTTCGTGTGTTTCAAAGTCCTAACTCACCAAGATTCTCTAGTTTTCCATGACACTCATAAGCAAATGTATAAAGAAACTATGCATCCTAGAAGCATAACAATATAGTGAAAGATAAGTAACTTTTATTTTTTTTTTAAATTTTGAGACAATGTCTCACTATATAGTGCAGGCTGGCCTGAAACTCACTATGTAGCCCAGGTTGGCCTCAACCTTGAAACCACCTTACCTCAGTGTTAGCAAGTGAGTCCTGCTACACCTCCCAGCCTGTACAAGTTATTAATGAGATTATACTCCTAAAAAACAGAATCAGAAAACTAAAGTTCTCACTCTGGAGCTTAGGGCTAGTAACGAACGCAGACACTGTGGGTGTTTGTTGTTGTTGGAGACAGAGTTTCAAGTAGCCCAGGCTGGCCTTGAATTCGACACGTAGCCGAAGATGATCATAAACTCCTGATCCATCTGCCTGCCCCTCCTAAGTGGCAGGATTACAGGCGCATACCACCGTGCCCAGATGTGGCTATGTTTTCAAATTATAGACCAAGTAACAAACATGTTATAAATCAAAAAGTACCAGGAAAAGAAAATATATTTTTAAAAATATCCCCATTCAGGAACAATGTTAACTGAGTAAAGAAAAGAACAAAGAAAAGCAGTCTGAGAGAGACGCAAGTTTCCCAGCAAGCATTCCACATCTACCACAGCAAAAAGCTACGGGAAGAATGATGCTTTCAGTAAAGCGCTGGCGGCCTGCTGCTGTCTGAAAGAACTTGTACAATGTTCAGTAATTGTGATAAGTACAACTTAAGAGTTCCTGGACGCAGGGTGACTCATTCAGTTCAGGTGGGTAATTTGCTTGATAAACAGACATTTAATCTAGCTCAGACCTGGAGAAGGGTTTGGTGGGTACAGGAGGATCCACGTGAAGTCTGGGTGTGGCTAACAGCACCGTAACCAGGACTGGGGATGGATACAGAGGATCCAGGAGCTTACTGACCAACCAGCCCAGCAGAGGTGCAGGCTACAGTGAGAAACCCTGTCTGGAGCAAGCAAGTCAGGAGGGAAGTGACAAAGCAAAACACCCAATGCCTTCCTCTGCCCTGTGCGTTTGTATACCCATTCTGCACGTATGTGCACACATGTGATACACCACCACACCCCATGCACACATGAAAGTGAGTTGTTTCATGTGCATGAAACAATGAGTTGCCACAACCATGACAGGAAACACTTGTAAATTATACAAGCTACATATATACGATACACACTTAGTAACACACTTCCTCCATCACAAGACCCAGAGGGGTTAAACGAGCTGGACTGGAGTCAACAGAGATGTCAGAGGTACCGGGGATTGAACTCTGGACCTTGTGCATGGCAGGCAAGTGCTTTTCCACTGGGCTATCTATGCCTGCAGCCCCACTCACAGCATTCCTTATGGTATCGTATCTCTTTACTCCTGTTCTCTGCGATAACCTAGAGCTCTTGGCACCCTTAGTGCCCTCTTTCCCTGTCGCACTACGCCAAACGCCTCCCTTTCCTATGGTTTGGGATTTGTTTTTCTCCAGTAAGATCACACAGTCTCATACTTAGAAAATACCTTTTCTTAAAAAAATGCTCTCTTGCTATCATTTTACTGAGAAAAACAGGTCAGGAAATGTTAGCAGTTTATTGACATTTCAAACCTTTCTGGACTCTCCATTAACACATACTGTGTCCCCAATTCGACAGACTCAAAAGGATGTCTGGTCAATTGGTAAATCCTCTCTGTTTTGCTACATAGCGTAAGCAGTCAAACTGAAGACAACTCTCAGACATGTGTCAAACGTCATCAAGCATATGTGGTCGCTCTAGAGACATTGTCCCTTAAGAGTCATGTGACTAAGTTCTGTGTGAACAGAAGACTTGAGGCTCACAAAGGAAGGCCCCCTTGCACGGTGTTTATAAACCAAGCGTGCATTTTTTGAGAACCCTTCTGGACTCTTCCACCAGAAAATCTAGAGGATACATAATGGTCTAAAATTTATGATGTGTTAGGTAAACATTAGAAAAAACCCTACCCAAATCAAATTTCAACGAGCAGTCTTGAGTTGAGCGCGCAAGGGCTGAGTGTCACCACTCACTGTGCCCCCTGGGAAATGTTCCTGATCATCTACCACATGTGAAGCAAAATTTTTCAGTCTTCCAAAACTAATCCCAAACATTTTACATACAGACATCTGTATACATTCAGAGAGCTGAGGTATTTAAGCCTCTGACCATAGATATCTCCAAAGCTCCTTCGGCCTGTCATACAGGATCCTTTTAAGATGACAAGCAAGCCAACCACCTAAGCCATGCCTAGGGCTGTTGGTGGCTTCTCCAACACCAACAGGACAGCTGGTAAGTTCCTGGCATGTGCTTCCTCTGCAGCTTCTAGGACAGACCAGCAAGTACCACGGTCTCTGTTTTAAGATCCTCCAGCTTCCAACTGCTCTAACCCACTGCCCAGTGAGAGGAAATGGCTTTTCAAAGACTCTGCCAAGGAGATAAACCTAAGTCACCAGAGCTACAGAATTTATGGAGCTTTCACTGAACAATGCTAAGCCTGAGTAACGGCTTCTCGAGCTCCGACACACCCACCACAGACGCACACAGAGGGAGATCCATCCAAATCCTAGAGGCTCTAAGGAGTTTCTTACCGCAGCAGAGAGAAGACGTCATAGGAATTGCGGACACAGTTCTGATCCACCTGAAGGATGTTCTTCTGTATGTGTGAATGACCCTGAAAGACACAGTGAAGAAAGTAAGACAGAAAGAAGCAAAACCTATGCGCAGATCAACCACATTGGTCTTTCTGTGGGCACGGCTTATGAAAGACCTGGGTCCACTTAAAATGTCAGAGACTTCCCAAAGTTTAGTGTAATCTCCGTGGAGCCGCTGTCGAACCTTTCGGACAAGTGCATTCAGAATCAATTCTCCCTCACTGTGCTCACAGAAAGAAACAGTTCCAGCTGAAGATTGTGGTTAATTTCCCAGGGACAACTGAGGAGTCCTTCAGTACATTATGTGACTGCCCAAGGGTGTGACTGCCCAAGGGTGTGCTATTCTTTCCACGAGGCTGAGCCCTAACACCAAGCTTTCTCTGGAAGCCCAAGTCCTACTCAGGAAGATAAGAAACAAGTGTTCCCACCCATGCCAGCACTGCGGTTTCTAACAAGAATATAACACAGTGACGTAGGAACAAGGCAGGTGTCTCTGCTACTCAAGGAAGGCAGTGTAAATGGTAGGTAGTGAGGACACAGGCCACAGGGGCTGTAGCTGTTGGTGCCCAGCAATGTGCAAAGCCCTGGGTTCCTTCAGCAGCCCTCATAAAGGAGAGGGAGTGGTATACGTGCAACCATCATTTGGGGGGGTAGAGGCAGGAGGATCAGAAGTTCAAGGTCATCCTTAGCTACATAGTAGTTTGGGGCCAGCCTGAGCTTCCTGTGACCCTGACTCATAAGACATTCTGGACTCGACTATCAGGATTCTATTTCAAGCCCTCAATACAACAGATCTGTGACTGTCACCTAAACCTCAGTCGACTGTTTTCTTTGCATGTAACACAGAAATGACAGTAATAGATGTACAGGAACCTCATAGATGTACAGGAAAGGTTAATATCCACAAAGTGAGAGACACGCAGCCAACACTAAGTAACTGCTGTAATAAATACTGGCAA
>LOJH01005362.1:11461-30067 GCA_001685095.1 Ellobius talpinus | reverse complement strand
CCAGGACAGGATCCAAAGCTACAGAGAAACCCTGTCTTGAAAAACCAAACCAAAACAAACAAAAAAAACTATAACGAAAAAGAAACAGCAACAAAAGAAACAAATAAGATTTTCACAAGTGACATGTGTTAAACCAGGACTTTACAGAGTCATTTTAGCCACACAGAAAGGACTGAAATACGAATATGTAGGAGATTAAAGACAAGCATCAGGGAGAGACCAGACAGACATTCATTAGTGGATACAATATATTCCAATGGGTTCCTGGTAAATAGCTTCTAGAATTACCATTCTGGGTGTCCATAGTTGAAATCAGGTGTTATTGCAGCTGTACTACAGCCCTCAGGGGAATTCTTGTTTATTTTTACTTCTGAAGTTAAACATTACTAGCACCTCATGTTAGTATTTGATACTATCAGCCGATGACATATTATGGTGTTGTTGCTATAATGAGGACAGCACTCCGTCGCTAACATCTGCATGCTTGCCAGTGTCGTTTGTGTCCTTTACACATTTTGGTGTCACTCTGATTTGAACTTGAAAATTGTTGGTTATATAAATTATAAATGCAGCTTTTCAAATACCTCTTCAAATAAAAATGTCGAAGTGCCATCTAATATAAACAGACAGTTCTTATTGTCTCTGAAAGCCAGCTTATGAAGTGAGTACTTTGCTCTGTTCCCATTGAAGTTGATATAGAACCTTTAAATGTCATAGTGCTTATGTGTGTGTGTGTTGTTCAGGACCTCACACATACTAGGTAAGTACTCTGCCACTTGCCACATCCCTAGCCTTTGTACTGCTTATCATTCTTTTCTGAGAGACCAGAGCTAATCCAAGTGTTAACTAGGATGAGCCCCATCACCAGCGCCTTCTGCTCGGGTTTGTCAGTTTCCACTGTCGAAGGCCAGGTAGTTTCCACTTTGACTGGTGTTATAATGTATTAGTGCACATGGAAACTGGTTTTTGTCTTTGTGTAGGGTTATATGGAAAGGATTAAACCGATGGTGAGAGATGGAGTTTATTTCCTATATGAGGCCCTCCATGGACCACCCAAGAAAATCTTGGTAGAAGGTGCAAACGCAGCATTGTTAGATATTGATTTTGGTAAGTGAGATATGATTCATAGGGAGTTTGACTGAGTCTAAAGTGCTTAGATATAAATATTAATGTTAGCATTAAGGAGGTTATAAATAGTGCATTTAGCGGTTATATTCAAGAATGAGAGAGCTTGTCATCTTATGGCAAGGTTTTAAAAGGAATAATTGTGGCAAGCACAGTACAAATTTTACACTTCATTAGAAAAATGGAATCATTTGGATTCTGTGGGCTTGGAGTTCTGCAGATTGTGAATTTCATTAGTTGGTTCATGATTTATTCAACTCTTATTTCTCTGGAACTGTAAAATGATAAAATCAATTTGTAGAGAATCTTTCCCTTTTTAAATCTTTTAAAAAATGGAAATTAGTATTATATATTTTTTAAGATTAAGCAAATCTATGTATGTTAACTCACTCTGTTCATGAGACTTTCTGGTAGGCTCAGCATTTCCTCCATCCTCATGGTTAAGCTAACCTTACTCAGATGACTGTCTCATTAATCTTGGTGGTTATATCTAAATATACTTTCTTACACGGTTAACAGTTCTGGGTGACATTTTTTTTAACTTTTATGTATTTGTGTGTTTTACTTGCATGAATGTCTGTATACCACATGGATGCAGTGCCCTTGGAGGCCAGAAGTCATTGGATCCCCCTGGAAATAGAGTTAAAGATGGCTGTGAGCCATCAAGTGGGTGCTGGGAATCAAATCTGGGTCCTCTGGAAGAGCAGCAAGTGCTCTTAACTGCTGAGCTACCCCTTGGGCCTCTTAACATTTCATAAGCATTGGATACTAATTAATTAAAGAGAATGTATTTTCTCTATAATATATATTTACCCCTTTATCCTATAATAATCAATCTGGAAAGAGTGTATAATTAGCAGAGTGAGTAGTTAAGTATAAAGGGGAGAAAAATGCACCCTCATAATTGTTGCTGTAATTTGAGGACTTCTGAATAGAGTTCAAAGGCTGAGGAAATGTTCAACACCACAAAATTACTGTTGCTCCAGGGTCCTGCTGCACCCTAAGTGTGTCCACCAGGGAGTGATTTGGAATTAATAGGAATCAATCAAACTATGTAGGTAGGTGTCTGCATAAAATTCTTCCACAGCAGTGAGTACATACTATATAGAGCCAAGTTAGCAAATAGACACACTCTGGGGTTCTCTACAGCTCACATGCTGCAATTAAAGCTCTGACCATCTGCATTTTAAACTCATTACAGACAAAGAGAATTAAATCTGAAACATTGAGCCCTTTACAGAGGGCAATACAGTTATGGTCAAGTCTTCAGATACCTGGAATAAATTCTTTTAATGTAATTCTGTTTTAGAGTATATGTGTACATGTGTTCATCTTAGTGTTTCTTTTTTTCTATTTTCTAGGAACTTACCCTTTTGTAACCTCTTCAAACTGTACTGTTGGAGGTGTCTGTACAGGTTTGGGTATGCCCCCTCAAAACGTTGGAGAAGTATATGGAGTTGTAAAAGCTTATACCACTAGAGTTGGTATTGGTGCCTTTCCCACAGAACAAGACAATGTAAGCCCCTTTCTTAGTAATCCAGTTTTTAAAGTATGGAAAGAAAAATCGTATCCACCTTAAGTGACTCTGCCTCTCTCTTCATTTGCAAGGGTCATTTGATATGTTTGCCTTCTCATTTTCAGTAAAGCTATATAACCTTAATTCTTGGAATGATTGACTAGGTTTGTCTAAGTAAATATTAATGACTTACTTGTTTTATGAACTTTCCCTTTGTTGTGAAAATTACAGGAGGAATTTAAAAGATGTATTTTTTATTGTTGTTCATGGTTTCTGTTTCATGTTTCTGGGCAGTAGTAAGACGCATTGTGGCAGAAGGGTAGATGTAGGAAAACTGGTCACCTCACCTCATGGCATTTGGGAAGCCTCAGGACCCTCTGTTCTCTAACAAGGCCCTGCCTTCTAATAGTCCAGCTATGAACTCATATGTAGCAAGCCTACCCCCAAATAATGATGTGGAGACTTATTAATTATGAAAGCCTGGTTTTAGCTTAGGCTTGTCCCACTAGTGATTATAACTTAACCTGTTTTTATTAATCTGTGTTCTGCCATGTGGCTCTTTTCCTCTCCTTCATTCTGTACTGGCTTCTCTGCCTGCCTAAATTGCGTTCCTCTCTCTGCCCAGAAGTCCCACTTAAAGTCTCCTGCCTAGCTATTTGCTGTTCAGCTCTTTAAACCAGTTCAGGTGCATTAGGCAGGTGAAGTAAAACATAGATACATTTTCACACATAGCGTCATCAAATATCCTGCAACACTCATCAATGGATTAATCCTTTGATAACATTAATGTCTTTGTGATCCAGTCACCTCTCAGTATTGCTAACTGCTGAGAACCAAGCCTTCAACACATGAGCCCTTTTGTGGGACACATCTAAGACCATAACAACTTTTTCTTATTAGAATCTAATTGTTTTGTTATCTGTCAATCAATATTTTACCTGTATATAACAGAAAAAATATTAACTTAAAAATGTAAAAAATAAAATCAAAACTGAATATATTCCAAGTAATGTCATCTCCATGGATTCCTGTCTCCAGCTTATTTCATGAAATATTTTTATCAAAAGAGATATTGTTTATTATATAATCTCTAGTATAATTCCATGAATATACAGCTCTGATATTCTAAATCATAAATTGTGTTATCCAGGAAGTTGGAGAATTATTACAAACAAGGGGTAGAGAATTTGGAGTAACTACGGGCAGGAAAAGAAGATGCGGCTGGTTGGACCTTGTTTTACTCAAATACGCTCATATGATCAATGGATTTACTGCGTGAGTGTTCAAGATTTATTTCAGGAAATGGTAAACAGTTGATGACCACAAATTTGATTTTCAAGAAGTAACTTGAGAATCCCCTAACAGAAAAGCTTCACTCCTTCACCTCCATAATAAAATCCTAGTTTTAGCAGTGGGATGAGCTGTAGGAGGAAGTGCACAGGAAGAGACGCCCAAGGCGGAAGAACCGTGGTAGTCTGACTCGTGTGCGTGTACAGAGGGCGGGGAGATGGCTAGGCAGGTAGGCTTAGATGAGCAGGATGAATTGAACACTGCACACAGAAAGACGATGCTGAGTGGGGATGGAGTGTGCACACTTAGTTCCTGACCTCCTGGAATCAGATGTGCAGATATGTGCGCTATGTTGATGTGACTGGACGTGCTCCCCTTTCTGAGTCTCGGTCTCATCACCTTTAAAATAGAGCTGATGATATTACTTCCATCATGGACATTTGAACAAAGAGATGAGATGTAGGCATACTGTCCTGCTCACTGAAAATATTCAATAAAGTTACTAGCATTTTATATATAAGTAAATGTATTTGTGTCTACCTTAATAAGCTGATCATCTAACAAGCAAAAGGAGGAGGGTTTTTTAAATTTTTGGTTTTTTGTTTGTTTTTAAAAAATGAACAAACAACCCCCAAGATTGTGAATCAAAATCCCAAACCTAGTATTTTATCTAATTTCCACAGATTTTCCCTAAACTTCCTATTTTCCAGTCAGTTTTCGGGAAACTGATGTATGACGAAGCGGTCCTTGATGTGTCCTCACTCTGCCAGTTTCTGACCAGCAGGGTGGAAGTGATGTTAACCAGAGTGAAGAACTGGGAATGGTAGCATGTGTGGAAATGTATTTAATATCTCGTGATTATGTAGAGCAGTGCGCTGCGCTGTGTCCCTCGTGCACAAAATGCATCCTTAACTCTAGGCAGCCTTCCCACAAGCCATCCCTCATAAGAAAGCTGAGCAAGTGTGAAGTCAACAGTGACAATCCGTTGTAATTACTAGAAAGTAACCCTGGTATATTATGAAGGCTATATGTCAGTGGAGTGTCCTCATCGATGTGTTGGCATGCTTTCAAGTACAATCCTAACAAGTTTTCAGAATTGCTTTGGCTTTGCATGAGTTTTTCCTTTTTCCTGTACCAGTCAGACTGGAGGTCACAAGTTTGCTGTTTCAAAAGTGTCTGGTTTTTGTTTTTGTTCTTTCAAAATTAGGTTGGCCCTTACCAAGTTGGATATTTTGGATATGTTTACAGAAATTAAAGTTGGCGTTGCTTACAAATTAGATGGGGGAATCATACCTCATTTCCCAGGTACGCTTTTTTTTTAGGCTGTGTCTAACGTTTATAAGATTGTTAATATTGTCATCTAACTATACATTGTGATATATAATTGTTATTTGTAATAAGATTATATATCTTTCACGGGCTTTTTTTAATTTTTACCTTACTAATAATGCAAATAATGCAGATATATTCATTTAATAACATTTTGTTCTAAACTTGTATTAATTTCAGAGTTGGGTCACAAACATGTACTTTATATTTTAACTCAAAATAAGAAAGCTATTTGGACCATGCTACTTCAGGGTTTAATTTTCTAAACTTAAAATAATTGACATACACAAGCTAAGTATGACCTGTAGCTTAGCTATTTAGGAGCCTAAGGCAAAAGGCCCACTTTTGAGCCCAGAAGTTTAAAGTTGGTTTGGGCAATATAGCAGTACCCCTCCCTATAGCAGCATCAAAGTGGGTAAGGGAGAAATTTTTTTTTAAATCATCTGATTTTCATCGACGAGTTCTTTCTTCCTTGGGAATAAAAGGGTTAAAAAAAGACCCTTGGATCTTGTATTCTTAGTATATGAACTTACTTCATCCTTTAAGCCCTCCAGGTGAAGGAGATACCTATTTGAGCCAGTCTAGTCTCTGAAGCCTGTCTTAATCACTAGGTTTTCTTACTCAGGAATTCAGTAAAATGCTTCTAGATTTAGAAATGGAAATTGCTGATTTTTCAGATTAGTTTTTCTTAAACACCAAGGAAGTGCCAATTGAAGGAATGTTGACAACCTTAATGAAACTTGGCAGGCTGGAAAGTTTTATGTCCCTGAGACTAGACATTCTTGGAGAATAATTTTCTGTCACTTTTCCAGTTTCTCTTATAGAAAAACAGACATCTGTTAACATTTTAGGGTATGGTTACTTAGAAACTGATTGCTCAAATATATGTTATGTCCTGGTTGTTAATGCGACCTCAAAATTGTTTTTAAGAGTTTTAATATAGGGCTGGAGAGATGGCTCAGAGGTTAAGAGCATTGCCTGCTCTTCCANCACACAGACAGAATATTGTATACATAATAAATAAATAAATATTTTTAAAAAGTTTTAATATAGCTCAAGTATCAAAGATGAATAGTGCAATCAAATACAGTGACTTGGCAAGAGCCATCATAATTGCATAGCAGATTCATTATTTTTATTAAAAGTACTAACTCAAACAGATAAACTTGTCAAATTTATGCTTTTTGGTTTTGTATTTGTATCTGGACTTGAGCCCGATTTCTCCAGAAATACTCCAAGATGGAAATTTTCGTCCAAAAAGTGTAATAGAATGTTCTCAGAAACATCACTTGTAATCGCAGCAGTAGTACATGTAGTATAGCTGACCACTGTTTGCGTGCCCCATGGCTTCCTTTGAGTATTAGACATTAGTCTATTATACTCAGATTCTGTTGCCTTCCTCTGAGTACTATGGACTCTTACTTTAGGGACCACTGAATTGGTGAATGGTTATCTTGAACTTGTATCATTGGTTTTATGCTTTGTGGAAAAGTCCCATGTGTTTCCACAAACCTCTCTAGCTGCTACATGGTCTCAGTCATTCTTGAGACTCTGCTCTGAAGAGGGAGCCCTGAATAGTACACCACACTATCCACCATGTCTGCGGATTCCAGCAGGGTGATATAGAGAAAGTCATTAGATGGAATAATACAGAAATTGTCTATCCTGCGATAGATTTCTCAGAGGACTGAAGATGTACCAGCCTTCTGTAAAGTTGATGTTGTACACACACATGGTTAATAGTATAGAAATTCAAAATGCTCCAGAAACAGAAGAAAGTTTGGCACAGCTCATTTACCAACCGCTGTAACTGAAGTTTTAACTGTGTAATCTTTCTCCACTTAAGTGTATAATCATGTTGCTGAAGAAATGTTGTTTTATAAAATACTACCCTAAAGGGTATGTGTGCTGGTGTTCACCTTGCTAATGGTCTGAAAATTCTAAATTCGGACACATCTGGTTTTGAAGATTTTGATAAGTGTCCTTGAACCTTCTTTTGTCAGATCATTTGAAGTGGGCAATAGTGGTTCATGCTTATACTTCCTTAACTTGGATAGGCTGAAGGGAGGATTGCCAAGAGTACAAGGCCAGCCTGGACTGAAGAGAAACCATGTCTGAAAAACAAGTCATTTGGCAACAGGCAGTGTGTTCCATAAACACATACTTCTTAACTTTCAGCAAACCAAGAAGTCTTAAATAAAGTGGAAGTTCAGTATAAGACTTTCCCAGGATGGAACACAGACATATCTAATGCAAGGACATTTAAGGAGCTCCCTGTCAATGCACAAAATTATGTTCGGTTTATTGAAGATGAGCTTCAAATACCAGGTAAACACTTTATGAGCAGCTGTCTTTAATTTTCTGTTAGTTTGTGGGGTTTTTTTGTTTGATTTTGGTTTATTTACTCTTATAGCTTTCACCCTCATCAAAAAATGTTTGTTGTGATGGTGGTTGTTTTTATCATTTGGTTTAAGCTGCTTGTCAGAGTGGAAATCTTGGAAGGACATTAGGAACTAATAGAGTATAAAAAGGACATATATCTATTGCTGTATCATTACTGTTGCTGTAGTGAAACAACAAACCAAAGCAACTTGAGGATGAGAGTTTATTTAGCCTACTCTTTCATATCACTGTCATTGAAGAAATCAAGCTGGGCAGGAGCTGATGCAGAGGCCGTGGAGGATTATTGGCTACAGGCTTGCCCAGCTGTTCACCTGCCCAGGTTTGGCACCACCCAAAATGGACCAGGCCCTCCCCCATTAATCACTGATTAAGGAAATGCCCTGCAGGTTTTCCTGAGCCCAATCTTATATAGGCATTTTTTCAATTGAGGATCTCCCTCCTTTCTAGCTTGTGTGTCAGGGTGACATAGAACTAGCCAGCTCATCTCATTAGCAAGAAATTTAAAGTAATGCCAAAGAGTGAATGGGTTTACTCATGTAGTCCTTGCTCATGGGAGACCAAGGCAGGAGGTTGCTGAGAGTGCTAGGTTAGTCAGGGCTATATAATAAAACCTTGTCAAAATATAACAGAGAACACAAAAAAAATGAGAAATGGATGTAACACATGTAAAACAAAACAAATGGCCAGGGTTGGGCATAATGAAGTTATGTAGCCCATTCTGTTACATGATTGCTTTTTCCTTTCATCCTTTTGTTTATATTAATGGGAGTATTTTCCACATGCAACATATTATGTACTTACACTGTCTCTGTTTTTCATTTTTATTCGTGATTCGTTTCAGACATGGTTCTTGTTTCCAGATTGTTTGGGTCCCTCACAGCTTGATTTCAAACTTAGCGAGCATATTTGTGAATGCCTTTTAGTCTACAGTGTTTGGATTATAAATAGCTAAGTCTTAATGAACCCTATAAAATAGCATAAAGGGTTCTCATAAAGGGTTCTCCTGCCAGTATCTTGGGGAACCCAGTAATTCTACGAATAATTAGAACTGTGAGGCAGAGATGACCAGTCATTTCCCTGGACTTGTGTCCTAGGCTGTCCTAAGACTGTGCAGTTCAGAATTGTAAAACTTACAGTGGATTTTTGCTTATCTTTTCTATTAGGAACTTTATAAAAAATTCTTTATATCTCTGTTATTTTATTGTCATGGTCACTGAGGGTGAAGGAATGGTAAATACTTCAGAATAATAGGCAGGCTAGTCTGTGCTAGATCCCTTCTAGTATGCATTTTTTTTCTAGAAGAAAAGGAGAGGATTTCTTCTCTTTCTGACTTAGAATACAAGTTTTTCTATTCACCTTTTTGATTACATAATTGAAATACTTAAATTATCTTTGAATGGCAATAGTAAATAATTCCTTTATGGTCCAGAAATAAAAATATACAAAATTGAGCACACCTTTTAAAACCACGTGGTACATTGCAAATCATAAAACAGAGACTAAATGTGAAATTAGTTCATCATTTTTTAAAAAACAATACATGACAAGAAATCTTACAGAAAAATCCTGAAGAAGAAATATTCTCAACTTAATTTTCTAATGACTTAAAAAAAGTCAAATCATATCTTCAAAAGATGTGAAGATTTGCCTAAAGATGACATTGTTTCCTGTACATTCCTGTCTTTTTAGAATGAACACGAAAGTACTCCAGCGTAGTATGTAGTTCTTCAATTTTAAACAACTTTCTTCAGAAAATCATGTTTTATGTTTATAATATGCTAAAATTATTACATGGAAGAGCTCTATTTAAGGCTTACTTATTATTTTATATGTGCCTGTACATAATGTATGTGTTCCACATGGGTACAGTGCCCACAGTACCAGAAGGGTCATCATGGATCCTCACGAACTAGAGCTATGAATGGTTTAAAGTCACCGTGTTGTGCTCAGAATTGAACTAGGGTCCTCTGCAAGAGCAGCATGTACTTTAAGCCACTGAGCCATCTCTCCAGCCCCCCATGGAAGAATTCTCATCTTGACAGAGTACCCCAGAAACATTAATGGATACCTTAAAAGGTTTGTTATATACTAAATTATCTAACATAAGCATATCCATAGTTCTTTGTTTTTGAGATCAAAGATATTCAGCATTTATGATTTCTGCCTTTAAGAAATAATAGTAACTTTAAAAAATTCAAGTCAGTCCCTCATAGTACTGGTTAATGACATTGAATCAAAACCTGATACTTTACTTTTTGAGCCTCTATCTTTTTAAATACAGCATCACTCTTAACATGAAGCACAGCTAGGAGTTCAGCTCTTGCCTAGCAGGACTTTTTCTTCATCCCAAGGTTAAACGTCACAGGGGACTTGATTGATGCTCTTCTCTTGTTTTGTTTTCCAGTTAAGTGGATTGGTGTAGGTAAATCCAGAGAGTCCATGATTCAGCTCTTCTAAGGACTGCCAGCAGTGCACGAGACACTCCTTGAGAGGGAGGGGAAAGATACTTAAACATTTCTCTATGATCTGCAAATTCAAGAATAAAGACATTGAAATGAGTTTTAAGCTGGCATTGGTTTGCAGTCTCTGACGGATGGCTGTCATGGATAGACTGGTGCCCTCCCATCCAGCTTCTCAGCTGGCATGGCCGCCGCATCTGTTGCTCCTGCTGCTCATGGTGCCACACACAGTTCCTTTCCATGTTTAGTAATTGTATAATCTCTGTTGTCTGAAATCTGAAACTTCCAGTGTAGTGTTTTTCATTATTGTCATTGTGTTTGAGTTTTTATCCCGACCAGATAGTGAGAACCATTAATGCAGTTTTGCACAGCTATTTTTACATTCTGATCATTCAATTCTGTCATTGTAATCTTTGCTGTTAGAAAGAAAAATGAAAAGATAGGGGTTATGTCAATTTTTGTATGCTATGAATTCTGTTTAAATTGTGAACTGCTTATTTTCTGCTGAGGCCATTGCAAAATTGGGCTTTGGTTTGGGAGGGAGGAGTATGTTCATGGAGCCTTTCATTTGTATAGAGCACAGAACTTAGTTCTCTCTACAATTATTTAATACAATGAACATTTAATTCAGTGTTCAAAGATATGTTTCCCTACAATAACAATCTTAATGTTAAAAAATAATTATTAAAAAATCTGTTGTGATATTTGGTGAATACTTTTGTTTGTTTTCAGGTATGAGCTCAATCAAATGTATATCTTTCCTTTTTATTTTTTAAGTATTCTGTTATTTCTAAGAACAGCGGGTTGACTTTCAACATTGTGCCTGCCAGGTATATCTACAAAATGACCAACTCATAAGTACCCACATGAACCCTAATTGTCAGCCATAATTTTGATCATGACTTCATCTCTCCTTTATTAAAAAAACAAAGTGGTATTATTTGGCAGTTAGGCTTCACATCGTGCTGTAGATTATCCTCCATGGACTATTAAATGCTTAAATTAGGTACTACTTGAAATTATTTTATTATAACCATCAATAGCTAATTAAAAACCAAATATTTCCAGTATGGTTTGTGTGTTGTTTTTCTTGTGTTCATAGTAATCCTAGTGTGGAGGAAGGATGCCCTGTGAAGTGCATGGGGACAAGGTAGGCAGAGATCAGAAGGATCTTCAGGATGATCGAAGTGTCTTATCACTGAAGTATTATTAATACATGGTTTAAGAAAAATTCCAAACTAGCAGTTTCATTGGACTCAAATAATATAAACACAAGTGACCCCACGAGCCCACTCTAACCGTGTAACACTTGAGAACAGCCAATAAACCCCTATTTACCCTGTGAAAACTGCAAGGCCTTGGAAGATCTGTATTCTTGGCTATAAGCATTGTATTATTGAAACATTTTCAGTAATGAACCCATTTTCTTTCAAGTCAGGAATTTTTTCTCCATTACCCAAAATATCCCCGATTGCTGTTTTTTTTACTGATTTTAAACCACTCTGGATATTTTAGTTTCTCTTTGAATGAATGTATAGCTGTTGGTTGATTAGGAGAGATGGTCTATTCTTTAAATAAAGCTGTCTTTCAAACCTTTGATAACTATTAGAATTTTATTTAACAAGGCTGTATGTGCCTTCTGTTAGATACTAGATATGCAGTAGCAGGGGCAATTGCGTACAGTTATGAAAGATATGGTAGCGGCAGCATGCTAAACATAGATGAATGATATATGCTTCAATGAAGCATGCATGGTGAAATGAATGAAACCTAATCAAAATGTCTGGCAAGGGCAAGAGAAGGCTCTTAGAGATGCTTAAACATACTAACTAGATGAGTTAGCATGAGAGAAAATGTTCAGGGTCCACTCTATATTCTGCAGAGATGGAAAAATGGAACCAAATTAGCAAGGGGCTGGGTGAGGTTGGCAGCAGACTGAGGGACACGGCAGAGTACTGTAGGTTAGAATGTGCCTGTTACGGCTAAGCTGCAGCAGAACTACTAAATCAGAAAACCCGAGCTTGGGGACTGAGATGGCTCAGCAGCTTAGATCACTTGCTGCCTTCTCAGAGGATCAAAGTGCTGCCTTCTCAGAGGATCAGAGTTCAGTTCTTGGACACTGTGTGACTCTCAGCTGCTTGTGACTCCAGGTCTCGGGGTCTGATGCTGTCCTTTGGCCTTCAAGGACACTCATGTGGCGGGCATACGCATCTTTAAACCTAAGTTTTAGAATTTAGTAGACTATTGAATGACTGCAAGTGGGAGTCACCACAGAGCTAAGCATACCCAACTGTAGCACAAGATGCTTGAGCAGGGAAGGTTAGTATGCATATTTGATATTAATTGGATACTATAGAATTAGGAGGACAGACATGAGACAGTTTTGAGAAGATAATGTGAGAGGTTGTGTGTGTTTGAGACAGGCTGGCCTGGAAGTTACCATGTAGCTCCTCATTACTTGGGCCTGATCTTTCAGGACCCTACTTCCCACGTGTGTGCTATATCACATGTGGCTCAGAAGGTTCTGCCTTCGCCAGTTGTTACATTACAAAGCTACTATAATCAAAATATGTGGCACAGTCATGGGAAAAGATGACAATTTATGGTATGCGGTGCATTTTATAAAAATGTAATTGACAATAAGTAGGGACAGCTTCTGCTAGGACCTGAATTTTTGTATGTTATTAATGCTAAATTGGTATTAAATCTAGATTTAGAACATGAATTTGTACTTTCTGTGGCAATCACTTAAGAGTCTGAAGCCAGACAGGTAGATCTCTGTGTTCAAGGCCAGCCTCATCTACAGAGCAAGTTTGGCTACACAGAGAAGCTCTGTCTTGAAAATTTAAAAAAAAGGAAAGAAACAATTTAACAAGGTGTAGGTCATTAAAGGGCAAGCTGTAAACTGAAGTGGAAGTGGTTGGCAATCTGTGTAAGAGGATCAGATACAAGTTAAAGGCAAAGATTGGTATAAAAGCCACTGAAAAACAATCAGACTTCATTGTCTAAGTGTTGTACCTTTAGCTAAAAGAAACAGATGGGGTTTATATGGGGCTGGAGATAGAGCTCAGGTGGTGAAGCGCTCTCATGGAACGCTCAAGGCCCCGGCGTCCATCCTTAGTATTATATAGTCTGTGTGAAGGGGAGCTTGGTCTCGCCTAAAGACCCCGCTCATCACCCATAGCATCTACTGTTAATATTAACTCTAGCTTCTCCCCAAGGATCATGTGGACTTTTACTAATGTTTGTGTGTGTTGAAGGAAATATGATTCACCTTTGTGGGGACTAGCTCAGAACTGGCTGAATCCAGATCTGAAACTGGCGGGTTCTAGATTGGCTTCTGTGGTGGTGTGGGTCAGTGCTGTGTCTAATGGCTCTGAACCTGGGATGTCATTGTTTCAGATGCAGGAGGATTAATGAGAATCCTGCTTAGCATTTGGAAGAATCCCATATTGGTGGCTGGGGACTAGGTGGGAGAGGCTACCTGGAAGTTGTTAGCACTGCTTCTGCCTAAGGAAATCGTTAAGTCCAAAGCAGAAGTATCCCTGGGGCATTAGAGGTGTCACTGCCACATTAAAGTAAGAGTTGTGATTCCAAAGAGCCTATGCATCTCTCCCATGTGGGTTTTGGGAGAAAAACATTGAATTGTTGCTAACTGGTAGTTGTCACTTAACTAGTGGCTCCCCAGTTGCAGCTGGTGTGCCACATATGATTCATTGCTTAAGCAAGTTCACACATCCCTTGTTAGATGGCATCTCGTAGATTTTAATGTGAAAAATTGCCCCATCCCTATTTTTAAAGGTCATTAGAATTGGTTCCTACAGGAACCTTCACAGTCCTACCATGGGGTGTGTTGTTGAGAAGGATGATAATCCTGGATGCAGAGTTTCATCAATTCCCTTCTTTGCTAGTCCCGAATCCCACTGCGGACCCACAGTTGTCTCCCAGTCTTCTTCCTTGGCTAGTGATCTCTGATCCCATAGATGAGCACTTACTGCGAAGGTAAGATGGTTAGATGGTTGTCAGCATCAGCAACAAGATGCTGAAAGCTTATGACAAATTATGACGTTCGCATACTTTTTATTTTCCCTTGCAAGCACTGTATTACACAGCTAGCTTCTTCAACAGATGACAGATGTTCTCAGGGTTGGAGCTTGATTTCCTGACCAATTTTCCCTGAAGAGAATTTGCAACATAATATTTTTTAGGATTAGATCCATCTGTATACACTCTTACAGGTAGTGCTGTTACCATTAATTTACTCATGAAAAAAAATGCCCAACCAAACTTGTTTTCTTGGAATACCACACTTTATGTGCGTCTTAAAAGGTGTTTCTTGCAAAACCGCTTCTCTCTTCACAGCAGTAGACTTCTGGTAGTGAATTAAGAGGTCTAGGATTTGATGAAAGTATGCCTATTTTCTGATCCAAACCTGGAATGTAAAAGAAATTAGTGATTTTGGGGGGGCTACTTACTCTGACATTTTAACACACCATCTTTTTAGCAACTGTACAGTACAAAAGTAGTTGAAGACATTTGAAGGGATGCAATTAAAATGCGGGTGCAAGCAAGATAGTCAACGGGGGAAGAAGGCACTTCTGGCCAAATCTGAGAGATGGGGTTCAATCCTCTGGCTCCAGATAGTGCAAGGAGAGAAACAACTCCCGCCAGTTGTCCTGTGACCTCTGCATGCTCATGCGTGTAAGCACACATCATAAAAGAATGTAACTAAAATATTTTCAAGTAAAATATAGAAAGGGGGATGGGATCCAAGGTTCTTTAGTCTCTAATTAATGGGCATATTGTTAGATTATATAAAAATGTAAGAAAAACTCTTTGATTTTTTTGTTTTGGTGTCCTGATGTTACTATCAGCTATCCTCTGAGGACCTGGGTTTTCAGTGTGGACCTCTTTCCTACTGGCTCTGGCATCCCTCCAGACTGCAATCCTTCCCAACCCTGCCATTCTAAAACTTGTTTTGTAGCCCAGGTTGACTTTTCAGTCCCCGAGCTTCAGCCTCCAAAATAGCTGGAATTACAGGCTTATGTCACCAGTTTTCCGTTTTTTTTTTTTTAGTCAAAAGAAAGGGACTCTTAAGGAAAACTATTGAACAATTAGTAGTACAGAGACAGTATAACTTCAAGGCAAGTGATGTTGAAGAGCAGTGTGGTCTGGGTGTATGTAAATTCTGCCCCTTTCCTCCTGTCTGTGATTTAGGCTTAGTTCATGAGAGATCTTGGAAACTTGGCTTCCTCTGTTTAGAACAACAGCACTCACCCCCAGAGAGATGCCTAAGGACTAAATATGTGCCTGCCACAGTGTGAGACCCCCCAAAATTTGGGGGATCTCATTTAGAAATTCTCAGTAATTTGTACTCAATGAGCCAAAGTCAAAAGTACCAATGACCCAGCGCCATGGGAACTGTGTAGGTGGGTGTCATGTGAATGTCAGGATCACCTGTCCACCTCAGGGCCTTACACGGGCCACAGCGTGTTGATATGCTACAAGGGGAGCCTAGAATTTCTGAGCTGTGGTGTGAATAAGCAATTGTTACAGGCATTTAAGCTAGAATGAAAAGAACCTCGCAGAACACCAGGTTACACTCAAGATTTTGTTCCCAGTGTTCAGAGAATCAGCTTCCTAGTAGGACATTACAGAGTTTTCACCCCTTTTCAGTCTCGGATGCAGGGAACTTCTTTCTGTTCCCTGATCTATCTGCACATCCATTTCTGTCCCCAGTTTCACTGGTCCCGGTCATGCCCCTTGTGGCAGTAAATCCCCAGGGTATGCTGACCTTGCCACACTGGCAAGGTTATTCTCAATGAGTTGATAGCACTTACCAATCTCATAAAATGGCAGGGAGTAGTCTTTTTGGTAAGTTGTTTCATTATACCACGTGTCTGTAGGCCTTGACAATTTTCCAAAACAAATGTATCGAATGAGTGTCTGCTGGTCTAATTGAGGCTGGTATGGAATTTTGCTCTTGGGTGGAATTGCCAAGTCTATAAGGGGTCTACATGGAAACAAAAACAGCTTGCTGAATACCTTTGGAGAATTGGTCCATTTTCTCATGAGCTGCAATCTAGGATCCAGAGCAGTCTTTTAGCTAGACTAACCCCTAGTGCCATCTGGGTGTTCTGTAGAACTGTTGTAACCTTCCTGGGCCCCTCTCTAACCATCTTCAAAAGATGAAAGCAAACAAGAAATCGAGACAGAATGGCCAACATCTTCATCAATCCTGGCACTGTTCATTCACTGGCATGGCATGCTTGAGGCACGGATATAAGTACAGTGGGACCCTAGGTGGCATGTACCTGAGACCTTGAAAATATGCGTGCATTTGTCTCAGCAACTATAGCAATTAAAGATGTCAACAAAGACTAAGAATGCTTATCAAGGGACTTTTGTTCCAATAGAAAGAATGGGGATACCTTCATGTTGAAAAAAGAAGGGAAGCACCTGAAGCGGTAGACATGTAAAGTCAAGACGCACCTCATTGCTTCAGGATTCTTTTTTCCATCATGAGATCAGGTATATTCACTATTTTTTAAAAATTATCTCCAACAAGGCACTAAGCTACATGTGTATGTATATACATACATATGTATATATGAATGAATGATCGTAAGAACTATATTCTTTTCTGTGTCCATTTTGTTTTAGCTTTCTTTACAGTGCTACAGGTGAAACAGGGTCTCGCACATGCTAGGCAAGCACTACCACATGGTTACATCCCTAGACCTTTCTCCTTGACTGGATGTTGTGTATGGATTGGCATTGCATTTGAAAGTTAATCTGGAGGACGCACACACCAATTAGAGCCAATGGACTGTAGGCACAGTCACCCTTGGGAAGACAGACTAGAATTTGGCATTTGCCCTCTAGGCTATGACGCTAGGGGTAGAGGGAGGGAGGGATTGGACTCTGTCTAGCTCTGACAGTGGGCACCTGTCCTTCCTCTCGTTTTCTAGTAGAGAGCTCTAAGGAAAGTTGACTAAGTCATGCGTAGTGGTACACCTACAGTTTGCAGCGACCCCAAGGCTATGGTGGAAAGGTCCCTGAGCTCAGCTTGAATTAGAAACCAGCCTGGGTAATGAAATCTTCTCCCCCAGATTTTAAAAACAGAAGTTACTTAAGCAAATATTTCATTTAGTACTCAGAGCCTTGAACTGGAACTCAGAAACTATAGATTAAAACGTAAACCTAACATTTACAGTAATTGTGTGACCTGAGTTGAGACACATTGCTTGGGCCATGGAGATGGCTTATCCGGTAAAGGCTGGTGACCTGTGTTCAGTCCTTGGGTCCTACTTGGCGAAAGAAGAAAACGAGTTCTGAAAAGTGTCCCCTGATTTTCGCACGTGCACGGTGGCAGGAGCAGGCAGGCAGGCCCACAATAAGTAAATTTCAGAACTAAGAATGTCTCATTTGTCTGCTGTATTTCTAACTGGATTGGGATGACCTCAAAACTGCTTCCAGTTTCATCATTTAAGTCTAGACTGTACACTGCTCTAAGTACAGGTGGCCTGCCTACTCCCACGCCTGCATGAGGATAATTGAAGGCTGGCTAGATGGGAGCTAGAACCAAGAGAAGGGAAATTGAAATAGGCAGGAGATGAACTCAAATGGCAATAATCATGCTGAGGTCTTAACATGCCTCAGAATTTTACAGCGATTCTTTTATTTGGGAGTGAGATACTCAGAGAATGTGAAAATTGCCCCAAGTCAAACATTTTATAAGTTTCTCAAATTGATGCTTTTACCTCTTGTAGTCTCTTGTAGTTTCTAGCCTTTCTGGACCAGTAAATAAGGTTGATGTGTCTGTGGCTATTAATTTTTGCTTTTCTTTTGTGAAAGGAAGGAGCCATATAAACCAGACTTAAACCTTTATTGAGAATGAAACCGAATCCCAGTAAGTTTAAGGTATTTGGCCAAATTTGGAATTCTAAACTTACAATGTTTCTTAAATTCCATAGATGATTTAATAAAAATTCTATATTTATTGCTGACTATGGAAGCAATGTATTCTCCTTTGAGAAAAAAATCTGTAAACTAGAGAAAAAGATAAAAATACAAAGTGCTAGTAATATGGCTACTGCGGAAATGAAAACAGAGCCATATTATCAGTGCTAGAGATGTATCTCCCTGGTGGACCATGCTTAACATACTTGAGGCTTTGGGTTTGATTCTGGCACCCAGAGGCCTCCCAGGAAACCCAAACCAAGTCCCAAGATTTTTACCAGTTTAGCCGATTTCCACTCCTTTTCTAGCCCATAGGCCAGTCACACTTGTGACTAACATTACTGTTATTGGTATTGTTGAGATTGTGTAGCTACGAGCTGGAAAGGTGGATAAGCTCTTACAGAGAACCCAAGTTCCATTCCCAGAATCCCCGTGGGGCAGCTCACTTCTGACCTCCATGGGTACTTGCTCTCTCTATAGATAGATAGATAGATAGATAGATAGATAGATAGATAGATAGAT
>LOJH01005361.1:0-34301 GCA_001685095.1 Ellobius talpinus | reverse complement strand
ACCTCCTAATGGTGCCACTCCCTTTGGGGGCCATTTTCTTTCAAACCACCACACAGGCATATAGTCACAATAAAGAAAAAATAAAAATAAAAAAATACATAATTCCTGAAAGGGAAATAAAATAAGTCCACTGCTGTTTTCATATCTAGTCTTTCCTATTCCTTTAGAATAATTTCTTTTAGAGCACTATTGTTTTCTGATGAACTTCCTAACTCTTTCCATTATAGTCTCAATACACAGAGACCATAACATGTTCCTTTCCCATCAAGTATATTACATCAAATTTAATGTTCTGAGCAATCAAAGTCTTAACTACAGAGGACCTCAAACTTATACAAATTTAGATAAGCTTTTCTTGTTTCCATAACTCAGCAGTGGCTGGTGATACTGAGGTTGACCTGGTGATGAAGAATAATCTTGTAGTAAACTTTAATAATAAAGCACAGAGAGCATGATGAAAGAAGTCTCATGTTCTTTAGGCACATACCTGTAATCCCAGTACTTGGTGGACTGAGGCAGGAGGCTATGCAGTGAGTTCAAGGCCAGTCTGGTCTATATAGTGAGTTTGAGGTCAGTCTGGGATACATAACAAAACACCAATTCAAAAAAAAAAACAAATAAGCATGTCTTGCTCCAGTCTTTGTGTCAGAATGTGCACAAAGAGGCATGAGGTGAATGATGTAATAGTGTGTGCATGGAAGGGTGCAGGATGGGAGATGTTGGTGTGCTCATGGATGGGTGTGGGGTGAAAAATAGCTGAGTGTACACAGAAAGTAGGGTGGCCATGGGGTAAAACGTGTCAGAGTGTGCCCGTGGAAGGCCACGGAGTAATAGATGTTCAAGTGTGCACATGGAGGGCCATGGAGTAAGAGATGTCTGAGTGTGCACGTGGACGGCCATGGAGTAAGAGATGTCAAAGTGTGCACGTGGAGGGCCACGAAGTAAGAGATGTTTGAGTGTGTGCTGTGCATGGGGTGAGCCATGTAAGAGTGTGTGTGCATGGAGGTCCATGAGGTCAGACAGCAGGACTAAGGACACATACTTTGTGCTCTGTCTGTGAGGAAGCAGAGACATGAGAGAAGAAAGGTCCAGTGCTGAACCTCAAGAGAGCCTACTCTTTCCAAGGGTCATCACAGGAAGCCCACCTGGGGAGCACTCATGGGATCATCTTCCCCCCTCTCTTGGATCTTAGCCACAGCCCCACAAGTTAGAAGGTCTTAACAAACAGAACTGACACCATCTCTATCATGACCTAAAAGAAAAGAAAATATTGTTTTCTCCTTCCTAGTGTCACTAATTGATGAACCTACTGAGCAGACTAGAATAACTGAAAAGACAAGGAAATTATCTATCAGGTGATTTAACATTTTTTCTTGAAACCATAAATTATCATCTAAGTGACACACAGTTTCTAATCATTAAGTTTGATTTCAATTTGGTCTGTATGCTGTGCCTCATACTTACAGTCCAGGGGGAGGACAATGAAAGAGTAATGGGCTGGACCTTTCCCTCAGCTTTCATACCTCACACAAGGCAACAGCTCGACGGCTGAATGACTAGTGCCCCAGCAGTTCCCTCCCGCTCCTTGCCCTTTGCAAGCTCCATTCACTCCAGCACAGATACTCTCAGATGCTGCCTTCTTTGTGATGAACCTAGTTTCCTTGCCAAAATTGCTTCCCAAAACAGATCTATCAAACGGTCTTTGCCAACTTTCTCCCGTCCTGGATACAGTAACAGCTATACTAAGGGAAAATTCAAACAATAAAGCAAAGCCCAAGGATTTGATGCTTCACTGCCTATGAAGTACCTTTTAGAATAATGCATGCAGTTTGGTTCTCATTAGAGAAATTAAAGAATACCTCTGATTACTGATAAGACCCAATTACTGATAAGCTGAAACTACAGAATGTCAACCAAAACAGAAAATACAACATTACAGACTGAGCATCCCTATTCCGAAAATTCATTATCCAATGTTCCCAAATCTGAATCTTTTGAGCAACAATATGATGTCATAGTAGGAAACTCCACAACCAACATTATACATTAGATCACAGTCAAAATGCATGCACAACAGAAATTTTATTAAAACAATGTATGGTATCATCAATTTGTGTATAAAGTCTATATGAAACACAAATGAATTTTGTGTCCAGACCTGGGTCCCATTCTTGAAATGCCTCACTATGTATGCAAGCATTTCCTTCCTTCCTTCCTTCCTTCCTTCCTCCCTCCCTCCCTCCCTCCCTCCTTCCTTCCTTTTCTTCTTTCTGATTTATTATTTAGTATGTATATAGTGTTCTCCCTGCATGTATCCCTGAAGGCCAGAAGAGGGCACCAGACCTCATTACAGGTGGTTGTGAATTGTGAATGTGGTTGCTAGGAACTGAACTCTGGACCTCTGTAAGAAGCAGTTAGTACTCTTAACCTCTGAGCCATCTCTCCAGCCCATATGCAAGTATTTCAAATCCAAAACATTCTGAAGTCTCAAACAGTTCTCCTCCCAAATGTCTCAGATAAGAGTGTTCAGCCTGCATATCCTAATGCTATAAGACCACCTTGTTAAACCACTACATTCCAGCTAGTGCTGGCACACACCCTTGATCCCGGTACTCAGGAGGCAGAAGCAAGCAGATCTTTGTAAGTTCATGGCTAGCCTGGTCTACATAGCAAGTTTTGGCCAGCCAAAGATACACAGTTAAATAGTATCACAAATAGTTTGCCCTATCATGATCAACTTCAACCTCATCATCATCCTTGGGCTCACCATCAGGCCTTCTCACTATAACCCATCTGCCCCTGTTAATACTTTACACCAGAAGTGTTCAAGGCCGTGGCCAGTGCAAAATGCCACCTGATGCTATAAAAGCTCCCAAACCAGCCTTTTATTTCTGGTTTGAAAACTTCATTTCACAAAATCTGTAGGTTCAGAGATTCAAAAGGGCAATTACTATAATCTCAATGTCTACTAGGCACAAAGCATTAAAGCCCATGACCTTCATTTAATTCTTGAGATCACCTTATGAGGTATCATCATCCTCCTTACAGATAAGGAAAAACAAAGGTTTGTGAGGATGCATAGCTAACTGAATGCCACATGGTCAGGTAGTGGAGAAGCAGCAATAAGGCTTGCTCTCCAGACTTCAATTCAGAGTTCTTTCTTCCTGTCAGGCAATCGCTCTCCACACATCCCACATAACTTGACACAAAGACCACGTCACCACCTTCTTCCATGAAGTGATGCCATCCTTATTGCTTCTAACAGATGAAGAACAAGGCTTTAGGCTAACATGACAAGGAGGAAGTGATTTCTCAGGAAGTGGGGGTATAGTTCCATAACGGAGCACATGAATAGCATGCGTGAGGCCCTGGGTTCAATCCCCAGTATCAAAAGTAACGACATCCAATACTGTGTGGCATGCACTGGAAGATGTCAGCCAGGCCTTCTGTTACCATGGAAAGCACTGAACGTTTTAATAAACTTAAACATAAAGCATCTCACTGATAGGAGAGAAAGTCAGCCTCAGGTCTATTTTACTTTAAGTCCCTAAAATCCCTGTATATCCACAACACTGCCACCTTCAAAATAAAACAAAGTGGTTTTAGAAGAGTCAATTATAAATGCTTTAATTTTTTTAGTATAAAAGTTACACATATTTAACAATATTCTTCTCCTCAAACAGATAACACTAATGGGATCCCTCCTTTACGCGTGATAAATCAGTGTGGAGGAGCACATATATTTGATTAAACTTCTCAAACCTTTACTTTTGAGAGTCTTATAAGATATAGGCAAGATTCTAAATACACTTTATAATTAAGATGAGATAAAAGTTCTTTTCTCCCAACTGATAGCTACATCCTAAGTGAATTTAACAAACTACATTCATCTTGAATACAGAAACATAATGAAAAAAGCCTTGAATCCTGCATAGGAGGAAAAGTGAGGCTTTAAGTGCCACTCCTTGAGAGCAGCAAGGTGACCTGGGTTAGTCCTTTAGTCTTGCTGAGGTGCAGAGACAAAAGGAGCCATTTTTTCCAACTGCATAAGGTTACCAGGCTCATTACTAAGGAGGTTTGAGAGACAAAAAGGCTTCTCACTCCTAGCACAGAAGTCCGGTTTCAACTATTCTTGCTCATGGGGTAGGGGTTTGAGTGATTGTGCTGGTATTAACAGATCTGGCTTAAACAAGCCTTGGGTGTATAGTAAGGAAGCAGGGAAAACCAAAGAGAAGTGACTTCAGTATTTCTCACCTGGATCTCAACTAGGAGAGCACTTTTCACAAACTGATATCCATACAACCAATGTGCTTTTCCACTGCATATAGAAACTGGACCAAAATAAACTACTTATGTTTACACGTTTCTTAAGCAACTAGTCTGGAAACTCAGCTACTGAATTTATTTCTGTGAGAGCTAGTGGTCCATGATTCATTTTAAAAAATCTAAATACTGGGATGTATCTTTCTCTTACCAGCTCCAAGAGTTCAGAAATTCCCCTCATCTTCTCTGGAGAAGAATCAGAAAGTGTCTTTCAGTCTTCGACTCTGTGCCCATTTATGTATCCACTGTTACATTAGATGGGCCATTAGTCTCCAACAGCTGCATAATCACCTTGTTTTGGCAGAGGTGAGGGTGTGGGGATGGGGTGGTGTCAAAATATATCTCTGTCTAATTTTGCTTTATGTACAATTGCTCTCTGAGGTACATAAGACAAATGCTACTGCTGTCCCATCTTAGCAATGAGAAGACCAAAGTACACAAGTTGCAAGACTGGCCCAAGTCAGAGTCTGGTAGGGCTAGGGTATGAAACCAGGCTTTTATTTCCCAGCCCAATCTCCCTTATCAGTCAGATAACAACTAGTCAGCAAAATGGGGCAAGGGACAGAAAGGTGACTGACTGTGCTTTACCCAGACCTTATTTTTAGACTAATTATATATGGTTTTATGAATTATTACTAACTCTGGTTCTTTATTGTTTCTCAGTGAGCTAGCCACTAAAATCATCTGCCCGAGTATAAATTATTTTAACCTAATCACTGTTTCTCCTTGCCATGCAGAGAAGTTCACTTCAAGAGTTTCACAAGGAAGTGACTCAGAGGCTGAGCAAGCTGACTGCATGGTCTCATGGCAGGCAGGTGGATAGAAAAGACTACCAAAAGGTGACAGCATCAAAGGCAAACGTGAATGTGGTTCTTACACACTTCTTCCTCTCAGCCTAAGCTGTGAGGCAGGAAAATAGCCATGAGGAAAATGATCTGCTGCCATGTGTTCAGGCTTAGGGGGTTAGAAGGGGAAGCCCACGTAAAGCAGCACACAGTACTCAGCTCAGTGAGTGCTTGCCTAGCGTGCACGATGCTTTGAGTTCAAAAAAATATAAAGAAAAGAAAATGGGGGTGGGGTGAGAGCTAACAGGCCAAGACAGTGGAGCACACTTTCACCTCCAAAGACTTTCACAGGCTATCTCATCTTAGACATCAAGATACTACTGTCAGATAGGCGAGGGCAGGTACTGCTGGGTTTGCCAATGGGCATAAAGTCTAAGAAACTTGCTGAAGGTCACACAGCTATTCAGTGGATGTGTGCAGAAGAGAATGCAACAATTACATTGATCATCAAGACAAAGACTACTATAGCAGCATCATGTATGACACAGTATGTTTGAGAGAAATGCACTTCTCAATTTCACGTCCTGACTGAGTAATTTCACTGTTGCTAAAGAAAATACAGTATAACATGTTCTAATTTCATCATGTCATATTATATCCTATCATATTATTTATAGGTGTTCCAAGTAGTATATCAAGAGTTTCTGCCAAAATAGAAATAAGCAAATGATGTTTGGGGCATTTTTTAAAAGCATGGTTTAATTATGCCTCACATGTCAAATTCATTTTCTGACTTTGTAAGAAGAGGATTCTTTGAGCACACTTAGGATTCAGTCCACTCTGAGGTACCATTCAGTATTTTAAGGGACACTTTAGGCTTCTGTTTCCCATCAAGGCTGAACTCAACCTTAGTGTGTCAGGGGGTGACCCACAAGGTCAGTAGGGCTTGCTTCTCAGTCTCAACTACATTCCAAGAACCACAAGCTATGGAGGCATCTGGAAGGCAGGACTGAGCATGTGCAAACTGACAGGTGCCAGCTGAGGGCAAGGTAAAAAGCAAGAGTGTCCAGATGTCTGGGAATCATTTATGCATGCAGCCACATTCACCTATTTCTGGTCACTGCTTCCAACTGCAAGAACACTGATCAGGCCTTTCTAACTAGCATTTTCTTGTCAAACATAATGAAATCATTATTTTAAGATGAAAAGAAAGGAAAAAAGATAATTTTTAAAACCATTCATAACTGACTGTATTACTCTACCTCACAAAGAAATGAAATGCAAAAAATATCTAGTGTTTTAAATGATCAGGTCAGTCATGAAGAAAAGAATGAAAGGGCCACCTTTGCCAGAAGCTCAAAGTTCTGAGAGCAAAAGAGAGACGCCTTCTCTGGACTTGCAGTGAATGTGCTGAGCAGCGGCTCCACATCGCAAAGCAAGCTTGGCTGTACCATGGTAACTGCAAACTCACCAGGGCCTGGGATTGCAACATCCTACACTTTCCCTATTATTCTCTTCCTTGTTAATGGCTTATGAATATTCTATCTGAAATACAACTGACACATGACACATAAATAAACATTTATATCAATAATAAAAAGTACATAATCCGACACATTGTTCTGGCCAATACAACACCACTACCAAAGATATCAACAGCTTTTCAATAGGTATGATGAACAAAGTAAATAAGATTTAAAGGTGTGACACACAGATCAATATATAGGATAATTCAATAATCTACTACATACAGAGAAACATATTTAGGGCTTCATTTCTGTTAACTACATAAAATACATTATTCTTGAACTAGAAATCTTGTTTACCTTAATTATCTAGTGCTTATTTTAAAAGAAGATCCATCACCATACACTAGCTGACCCTGACTATTATGAACAAAAATACATGCACTTACTATCAGAGAACCTCAGCTTCAGCTGGCCAGATGCCATGCTGCTCACTGGCCCTGGTTTCTACCATATTCTTTGAGGTCACAATACTGACAACAGCAGTAAATTCAATCCCAGCCAGCTCTCTGCTCCAATTTCTGGAGAAATCCCTTCCACAGCAGGGGAAAGAAGTTTCCCACCGCCCACTCCAGTCTCCACACAAGCTAAAATTCCCTTCGGGATGCTGTCTGAATCTGGCCAAGGGAAAGGATGACTCTTCTCCATGGAACTTCCTGCACAATCTGATGACATGTGACAGAGTGTTTCAGGTGCTTTCAGGATGTCACCTCTCATCCTTCCCAGAACTGTATATTCTCAGAACCTATATTGCTATCCCCATACTCAGCAGAAACTGAGGCTCAAGGTCAAAGTGTCCATGAGCAGCATTTACTAAGTCTGTCCTTTCTCTCAAACTAGATCGCTGTTAAAATGATGTTACAGCTGTCTTAGGGACAAATCAATAGGCTTTCGCGTCTCTACTAGCTAAAGTATGTTATGATCACTAACTGAACGACTTAATTATGAGATCAACAAACAACTGCTTTCAACTCCCTAGGTCAGTATGCATTTATTTTATAGTGAACCTGAACATTTGGTGACTCCCCAGGTCAAACTCTTTGCCTGCCTCTCCTTGTCACCCACTCACAGCCACAGCCAGATGGTGAGGAAAAGTCTGAACCCCAAGCTTAGTTCTTGTCAACTACAGAGAAAAGGTGACTCTGGAGAGAGATGAAAGTGGTGACCTACGCTATATGTAGGTACAGGAGTGTAAAACCTTTGGTCCACAGGCTGCATGCACCCCATGACAGCTATGAATGCAACCCAACGCAAACTTGTGAACTTACTTAAAACAAGACATTCTTCTATGTGGATTTTTTTTTGTCACAGTGACAGATTCTTGATAAGAAGTGAAGGGAGAAACGATATATTCCGGTCTTTAGTTCTGGGGATACAGTACATCATGGTGAGGAGGCAAAGCAGAGGAGTGGCCCCCAGCTCTGCAGAGGGAGGCTTCTGTACATCCTGACCTCCTCCGGGTAATCCACACTCACTACCCAGCCTCACCTCTTAAAGGTCTCCCAAAACAGCACTCCCAAGTAAGGATCAAGTGTCCAGACACATGAGCCTGTGACGTCACAGTCCAAAATCCCACCCTCAGTCTTTCTCTCCTCTGCAAGCTCTTGGTAAGAGCTATCCTTCAGCCTACTCTGCAACCCCCCCTCCTCCGTCATTCTCCTTTTCATCCTTCCCATCATCAACCCACAGGGGGCCATGTTTGTTTCCAGCAGACACTGATAGCCACACAATCTATACGTCTTTAAAAACTTTCTTCCCTCAAGCCGGGTGGTGTTGACCTTTTTAGTTCAAGGCCAGTCTGCTCTACACAGCTGGTTCTAGGACAGCCAAGGAACTTCCCTCCATTTTCACTGGTGGAATAATGTGCCATTTTCTTCCCCTCTCCCCCAATCCTGGTCCTTTTCTCTCACTTCTCAGAGTATCACTAAAGGCCACCTCCTGGAGGGAATGCGGTGTCCCTCCACCCACCTCCAGTTCTCTAGACAAAACCCCGAGGTAAACTACTGGACCCAGCACTTAACTTCTTTTATAAAATTAAGAGGCTGCTGGGCGGTGGGGACTCACGCCCTTAATCCCAGCACTCAGGAGGCAGAGACGGATGGATCTCTGTGAGTATGAGGCCAGCCTGGCTACACAAAGAAACTTTGTCTCAAAAAATAAAAACAAACAAACAAATTAGAGGCAACTGGGGGTGAAGAAATGGCTCAGAGGTTAAGAAAACTTAACGCTCTTGCAGAAGATCTGGGTTCGGTTTCCAGTATTCACGTTGTAGGTAGAGCTCACAGCCATCCGCAACTCCAGTTCTAGAGGATTCAATACCCTCTTCTGACCTCCACAGGCACTGCACATTTATGAATGTGATTCACATACATATATTCAGGCAAAACACTCAAATACATATTTTAAATCTTATAAAAAAAATTAGGAGGTTGTGATTATAGCAGCATTTTAAAAAGTAGATTCTGTGGAGTGTCAGTCTTTCCCCAGGTGTTTTCTAATTAGCTCAGTTAAGGAAATTTCTAAATATCCTTTCCTCTGGAGAATCACATTGCACTAAAGCACATTAGAGGCTTTGCAGTATTTAAGGAAATTCTTCTATCAAGCATTCCCCAAGCTTACTTGACCACAAAATCCTGTTCTCCTATTATACTTATTCACATCCTAATTAATGTGTATTATGGAGCAAACTTTTGAAAATACTGCACTGGAGGCACAAGGCCTACTAAAGTGCTAAGCATTTTATAGTTCTGATTAAGATCCAACACTTAATACCTAAGAGACACTAAAGGCAGATTTCTGTGACTATAAAAAATGAATCTCACTGTAGGAATGCTCACCTCAAGCAGCCATGTTACTTGGTAACTAAGAGATCTATCTAGAGTCTTTCCCATAGGACATCTCACTAGTGAACTGTATATCCAAGCCTAAATCCATGTATAAGACAAACAAGTACCAAACACAAATGTAACTTTAAAATAACTGTAGAGGGAGCTCTAAAGGACCAAAATAAAAATCAGCAAGCACAGAAATGGATCCCAAGGCCAAGTAACTGACAACTAAATTCCCAAAATTGTAACATCCACTTCAAGGCAACGGTCCTACAGAAGGAAAGATCACAATGATCTGACTCATCCATCAGCTTCTGGCCTGAGTTGCTGAGAGGCTGAATCCCATCTGGTTCTGGGGTATTCAGTGTGGGGCACAGGAAGTAGACAAGAGGGTGGGCTCCTGGGCATTGGCCATTTGGGTCCAACAGCTTCTACCTGCTTCTCTTTTCTGTCATCTAACCTTGCTGGTCCACTGCCTAGCTCCTCCCATGCTCAGGAATCTGTTGTCCTTAGGCCTTATAACCCTAGATACTTTCCCATCCTCAGTGAATGGCTCAGGATGTCTAGAAGAATGAGGTGGACTTGGACACATGCTCAGTAGATAATCACACCCAGCAGTCACATCCTCTGGCCTAGAATTTCCTTCAAACAGTGGGAAATAAGGTATTAGCTATCTAAGTGAGCAATTCTTTTCAAACTTGGTTTCACTAAAATATTAAGATTACCTACAGGGGCTGAGCATGGTAGTGAATGCCATTAATTCTAGCACCTGGGGGACAGAATCAGGTAAATCTGTAAGTTCAAGACCAGTCTGGTGTATATAGTGAGTTCCAGGCTAGCAAGTCTACATAGTGAGTCCATCTGAATGGGGGTGGGGGTGGGGTGGGTATTACCTATAGGGCTGCATGTAGGAGTAGACATTACAGTTAACAAAAAAAGGCCTTTAATCTCAGCACCAGAGAGGCAGAGGCAGGCAAATCTCTATGAGTTCAAGTCCAGCCTGGTCTAAAAAGTGAGTTCCATGACAGCCAAGGCTACATAGAGAAATACTGTCTCAAAAAAACAAAACAAACAAAACAAAACAAAAAAGCAACAAAAAAGAAAATGAACAAACAAACCCCCTAAGCTTACCAGCGGATGAAGGGTGAAAGGTGAGAGGGCACAGGGAAGTGGCACGTCAGAAACGGCCAAAATTCACTGCATAATGACGGGACTGAGGTAAGCTACACTTTGACCTAGCTTGTACTTTTATTATACCTGGTTTTCAACACTGTATATGAAGTACATTTCTATTCTTCTAACTCTCAACATATTAACTATAAAAGGCAGATAACATTTCAGGTTAGCATATCAAATAAAAACCACAGTAAGCAGAATAGGGCAGACTTCGTCAGTGAGAAACACAAAGGAGCCAATGCAGCACCTAGCTGGTCCAGTTAGGAAGAAAAGCATTTGCTCTCCTCGGGCTTTCAGTAAAAACATTCTAAACATTGCCTCCCAAACAAAACCTGCTGTGGGACTGCAATCCGATTCAAATGCTTAAGTTTTACATAACTGTAAGATGGAAGGAGGGCGAAACAGAGTCTTGAGGAACGTGAAGAAAACACACAGGCTATGGGTTTCTAAGCATTTAACTCAGCAAATCAAACACCACAGGTGAAGTCTCATGCCTCTTCTAAGAGCTGGAGCTTGCTCTAAAAGATTATGTTCAAAGAAATCTCAAATTCCACTACCTTCCATAAGCTCTATGACTATATAAGATATTATATTTTATCACTGATGACTGATTATTTATGGGACTAATATAAACCAGTTAAATCATTTGTCATCAAGCTTTAAGGTTCCCATTCATGTTCACCATCAGAATTAAGATCATTAAAAAGTTTGTGAGGGTTAGCAAGATGGCTGAGGGTGAAGGTGCTTGTGATTAAGCCTGATAACCTGAGTTCAATCCCTGGGCAACACATGGTAGAAGGAGAGAGCCAGCTGTGAGCTGTCCTTCGCCCTCACCCAGGTACAGGAGCCCAAGGTGTTTTTGCTGTCTCTTACTTGGAGGACAGATGGGGGGGCTTGAACTGGCCTGGTACATATCTTCCCCATCTACCTTCACTAATCCAAAGGCCATAGGCCAAACTGTAGGTGTGGGTGCAGACACTAATAACACAATGAGAAACACACATGACTATCACTGGACTTAATCAGTCAAATTTCAGAAGTAACCTCTACTTGAGAAATAGAATCATAGTAATTAAACTATTCTTAAATCTGATACTGGCATGATATGCATTACCAGGCACAGTACCTGGCAGGGGGTCAGCTCAAAATTCTGCTAGCAACTCTATCACTGACCTCTGGCAGGTTATGCCACCACTGTACTTCAAGTTCTTACCTAGGAGGGTAGGCATGGTCATCTGCTTTTCTGAAATTTAGAATTTGGAATGACCAAGGCCCTTGCATCTTTGATATGAAGACCATCAGAAGGAACTAAAGAGATGGCTCAGCTCAGTGATGGTTAAGAGTACTTAATATTCTTGCAGAGAACCCAGGTTCTGGTCCAACCGGGCAGTTTACAACCAGCGGTTACTCCAGTTCCTGGGGATATGACACCCTCTTTTGGTTTACATGGGCACCTGCATGCATGTGGTACACATAAACTGACACAGGCATACACATAAACACAAATAAAAACTACATACATCCTAAAAAAATAAATACATAAAGATGATCAGAAATGGGGGTAGGGTATGTAGCTTAATTAGTAGAGTGCTTGCCTCGCATGCACAAAGAAGTTCAGAGTTCGATTCCCACCATCCCATAAGTCTGGGCACAGTGGTACACATCTGGAATCCCACAAGTTGCCAGTTCAAATGTCCGGGGATATATGAGATTGTCTCAATTAAATAAATAAGTAAAAAATTAAAGGCCATTACAAATAAGGTGCTCTCGCTTTTGACCAAAGTCACATTCAGAAGTTAGCTATCTTTCACTCTCCATATTAAGAGTCAGTCGACTCTTCTCTGAAACATCCCTTCTTCAGGAAGGAGTCTTCTAGCCAACCATCAAAGATACTATGCCTGGAGTCATTAAACTGCCCACAGTGCTCTGTTTTCCATTTGTAGCACACACTGATAGTAATTAAATAACAGTTATTGCTCTTTTTTAAATGTTTATATTCTGTTCTGGACTTCAGACATAGAGATAAAGGTCATGTGGTTCTCGCTCAGTGACTTCCAATGTCCTCCATCACCAAGTGCTTGGCAGATAGGTGTGCAGTACACGCTTATTCATTAGACATTTGGGGGAAAGACAGCCAATGGAGTCCCTTCGGTGTACTTCTCAGAAAGCTAGGGAGGACTGGCAGGGCCATTGAAATCTAATGTTAAGAACATCACTCTGTCTCCACACAAGATGGGAAATGGGTTTTTCCAGGGCAGTTAACTGTAATAAAGGAAGTACCTATACCACTTAGGTATCATTATCAGTGTACCATTTCATACCTTCCATAACATGTTTATAACACTGTGGTCTCATGACCGAAAGTCTCCATCCAAATAACTCATAGGTATAAAAGCCACTCATCCTGAAAGTTTTTATAAATGTTTTAGAAATTGGTCATTTTTGTAGTACTTACACATAATATTCCCTCTACAAACAAACTTGCTAAAACAAGGTCCTTTTTTCCCTTTAGGTCCTTTAAAACCTTTAGGTTTTAGACCACTGAAATGAATACTGATTCCTAATTAAACCTCAGACTTACGGGATATAGTGATCCTATTTTCTCAAAGGACAGAGGGAGGCAATCTGAGAGCTTCTGCTAACTGCTAACAGGACTTCCCAGGGAATTACTGGTAAATTAACCCAGATAGCTAAGATCCCACAGTAAACTTCCCAAGTTGCATGAGTTCCAAATTCTAAGGGGAAAGTAGAATAGAAAGCTGTCTGTTGAAGTGATAAGTACTTTAATGAGAGAAGCAATGTCTTTTTTTTTAAACTTTTCTGGGACTATGCAAAAGATCATGAGCCACATTTGGAACAAGCTCCTAAGTGGAAGTATTATATCTTCAAAAATCTATGACAGAAGAAGGTTAGATGGGACCCAAGGTTTCCCAACATCTATATTATTTCTTACCAGCCTGACTTACAACTTCATTTTAGAGACCATGAACACTTAACATGTTAACCTAATGAGCTTATCTTGCATCTCTTGAGTTTTAAAGTAGAACAAGATCATGAAAAGTATCCAAAACTGCAATTAACTAAACAAAGTATTTTTGTTTTAGAAAGTGTATGCTCCGCCTTTCCAAGGTGTTCTTTAGAAATCTGGGTGTGAAGCGATGCAGTATCTGATAGCTCCATCGAGCACTATGGAGGCCCAACTGTGTTGATACACAGTCTCTAATCTGGTTCATAGAACAGTACTGTGAAATGCTTCTGTGATAAAATGAAGAACTTAAGGTTCCAGAAATAACTCTTGACCAAGGATGCTAACTAAGGAAGTAGGAGAACTATCCCCTTCCCATCCCTAGATTGCTGTTATTTCTAAAGGGCTGGGCTGCCCTGGCCCCTCCCCAGCTGCTACTCATTCTTTATACCTCAGCACAAGCCACAAAACCAGTCCCATACCTTCAAGTATGGAAAGTTGGACCACAACGTTTCCCTCAAAATCACAGCTGTGCCCACTGAGGCTCTGAATGCACATCTCAGAAGCATGTCTCAGACACCTATGGTCTTGTGTGACATTTGCACACGCAATGTAATTTGGTCAGAAAAGGAAAAGAAGCAGTTCTCTCCCACACAAATCTCAGGAACCTTGTAACAAGCATCAGAATCTCTAAATCCACTCACTCCATGCCCAGCGAAGTGATGGCCAAAAAAAAGAAGAGTGAGGGAAATGTGCGAGACCTGCACCCAGATGACAGAAATGCATCGAACTACTGAATGCATGTGCGCTGTGGCGTATTCTGCACCCAGATGACAGAAATGCATAGAACTACTGAATGCATGTGCGCTGTGGCGTATTCTTTGTGTTTGACCTTTTCTTTAAGAGTACCGGAGGCTAGGCATGGTGGCACATGCCTTTATTTTCAGCACATGAGAAGCAGAGGCATTGAGTTCCTGACCAGCCAGTAATAAATAGTGAGAATCTGTCTCAAAACAATGAAGAGTACTTGAAGGCACTGAGAGAACTTGAAGAGTTATATTTTTCTTTTAACAGCACATCACGTATCTGTGACTCTTAAAGTTTAGGGGGGAAAACTAAATTCTTTGACTCCAAAATCTTGTGGATTTTTTTTTTGGTCACCCCTACAGGCCATATGGATACACTTGCATACACCAAAGCTAAAGGTGGTTATCAAATAACACCCACAGAAAATACAGGTTAAAGCAAGGTTGTGCCTTAGAAGAGGCCTGACTCTGATCTTTAGTCGCAAACATACCATATTCTTTAAAATCAATAAAATATATATGAGTAGTTTTCAACTGTGGGTACATATTAGTAATAGAATCATAAAAATAAAACAACAATAACAGCAACAAAAACTCCACTGTTATTTCAGGCCTGCTCCAGAAATGTGACAAAAAAAAGTAGGAACTAACTGAATGGTTTAGAGCTCAACCAGAATTAAAAACCTTTAGTCTAGCTTGAGTGTGGTAATAAATGCCTATAATACTAGCTGAGGACAGAGGCAGTGAAACTGACCTAGGAAGGCCCTGTCTCAAGGAGAAAATAAAGAAGAAAAGACGAAGACAAAGAAGAGAAGGAAGAGGAGAAGGAGCAGGAAGAGAGGGAGAAAAAAGATAAACAAACAAAAAAAGAGATGCCCTATTCTAGTGCTTTCTGGCTGACTGCTTTATTACCCACTTTCAAATATGATGCCACCAAAATGTATTTTCATACGAAAAAATTATTCTGAGAGCTAGAGATGGCTCAATGGTTAAGAAGTATGGCTTTTCTTTCAGAGGTGTTGAGTATAATTTCCCAGCAATCATTTGGTAGCTCACAGCCACCTAAAATGGGATCTGATGCCCTCTTCTGGCATGCAGGCAAACATTAAACAAATAAATAAATAAACAAGCAAGCAAGCCTTTAGCCGGTGGTGGTGGTGGTAGCCAGCATCTGGGAGGCAGAGGCAGGCAGATCTCTGTGAGTTCGAAGCCAGCCTGGCCTATAGAGCGAGTTCCAGGACAGCCAGGGCTACACAGAGAAATCCTACCTCAAAAAACAAAACAAAACAAAAAAAACTTATTCAGAGGACTAAACCTAAGTCATAATAGCCAAAAACACTTGGCTTTACAACTTGAATGAGTTATTACTATTAGTTAACTTAATCACAGTTATATTATACCAAAGACTAGCCACACAAAAACAGGAAAAAAACTCTGTATTCAATGCTCATTTCAGTGGCTTAAGTATTAGACAACACATAAAATTTTATCTTCATCCAAATAGTAGCTGGTCTTGTTAAATACCTGCTCTTTGGAATTTTCCCATAGCCATATGAAGAAAAGGCAAATAAAGAAACCAGAAGTGCAAGCCACCTTATTACACAGGTATCCGAAATCACTTCGACAGGGAGTTTCCGTGGCTCAGACACAAAGGATTTCTCAGAAGCATTACTGCAATCTTATTGCTCATTTCTTACTCAACACAGCACTGCCAAAGAGGATGTTGCTTCCTTCCCACCTTAACTGCTTTCTGTGTTGTTCCTGCGACAGCTGGAGTCAGCAGAGATAAGTCTGGCCTCTGGAACAACCCAAATGCCAACTTTCTTTATTTTTAAACTTTCTCTAAATGCTTCCATGTTATCTGATTCTAAAAATCTTGCAAGCAATGCATATTAGTTAAAGCTAGAGAACGAGTAACCAAACCTGGTCTAAGTTATATGCTTAAGCAAATCTCACAATAGAAACAAGCTGTACACACTTTGAATATTTTAGTGAAAATCTGCTCACATTTGAAAGGGCTTACTAAAACTTTTCAAACAAAAATGCAAGACAATCTAAAATGCATTTCACATGCTAAAAAAAAGCTTAGGTGCCTTGCTGGAAAATATTACAGATTCCTGCTCCATAAGAGTCCTGATCAACAGCTGCTTCAGTAAGGACAAGGAGATATTAAGGGTAGAAAAGAATTTTGTTTCCATTTCTAGAGCAGAGAGCTGTAAGCAAATATTCAGGGAAGTGGAACAGACTTACGTGATTTATCGTAGACTGGACAGCCTTAACATAATGGTTTAGCTCTCGATCCAGTTTAGCAAATTCAACCATGGCCCTGTCCATATTGTATTCACTGCTCACTTCAGCTGAAAGAGAAAAAGAAATTGTGAATATTATTTTCCACTCCAAATGCCACATCTGGAAAAAGTTCAAACGACATAATCTCCAAAGGGCTAATTTGTAAAAGTACTGCATTTTTCTTCAAAATCTCTTCAACAATCAACTTTGCCTATTTGAATGTCCCTCCCTTTCCAGAATTTTCCAACGATTGGGAGTGATTTGGGTGAGGGGTTATTTGCCTCTCTCATGTAACATCTTGCTTTTCTTTCCTCGCCTCTGTCCTCTTGTAGAACAAGACAAATTTCTGTGCCTTCCCCAGCCTGCTGCATCTGACACATACACAGATCGGCTATGTTGTTATTACAAAAGAGGATTAAAGATTAAGAAAACAAAATGAACCGCAAAAATCCTCAATTCTGAGCTCTGGCCTCTCTGCTGCCCTTCTGCAGCACATCTGGAGAAAGGCTCCAAGCCACTCCAGCTGTGTTCTCCACAATTCTGTTCTCAGGATCACCGTCTTCATCCCCTCTCATGTTCCCGCCCCTCAGGCTACACTGTTCTTCAACTGCAGTTCTCAGCTCCTCCAGACATCCTCTGGGCTCTGGAGCCTTAGCTAAGGCTACCTGCAGTCATACTTCCTTTCTTGGGCTTTGATGCTTACTACAACTTGGCTGGGAGTAGACTGGAGAAGGAAAAAGAAACCCACCATCCGGAGGATCTGGATTGCCACTGGATTCTACAGCATATATTTCAACTATCAAAATTGCCCCACCTAGGGGCTAGAGATGGCTCAGACATTTCAGAGTACACACAGCTCTTTCTGTGGATCACAACTACTGTAACTCCAGCTTCATCTGATGCTCTTTTGATTTCCTTAATACCTGCACTCACATGCACAAAAGCTCTCCCCACCCCACACCTGCTGTGGGACAATGGTCAGTACCCTGTCACTTATATTTTAAGTAAATGCTGATTGGCCAGTAGCCAGGCAGAAAGTAGAGGCGGGGCAACAAGAATTCTGGGAAGAGGGAAGCGCATTCTGCAGTTGTGACCCAGCCACAGAGGAAGCAAGATGTGACTGCCTCGCTGAAAAAGGTACCAAGCCACATGGCCAACACAGACAAGAATTATGGGCTAATATAAGTTATAAGAATTAGTCAATAAGAAGAGCCTGAGATACTGGGCCAATTGGTTTATAATTGATGTAGACCTCTGTGTGATTCTTTGGGACTCAATGACTGTAGGACCAGGCAGGACAGAAATTTCAGTCAACACACACCCAACCCCACACATACATAATTAAAGGTAAAATACATCTTTTAAAAACTGCCACATTTAGCCAGGTATGGTGGCACAGGTAGGTAACCCCAGCACTCAGGAGATGAGGAAAGAGGCAGGAGTACAAGGTCAGCCTAGTGCACATTTGCCTCATTTCAACATTCCCCACCCAACACATATGCACGCTCATGCACTCATGCACACACACATATTTTCACAGAGCCTTTCCTAAGATTCTTTATCAGATTTAATCTGCACGTCCTTCAAGACTTGAGCTCCAATTCCATCTGTTCCAAAATTATACCAACCTAGAAGAAACTATTAATTTATTTTAATACCTACACTTCGTATTTGGCACCATAAATAATTGTGCCTTTCTTACATTTTTCTATGGATAAGAATGGTGTGTTAGTATTTCTGAGACCTAAAAAAGTTGTAGAATTAATCTTTCTTCTATATTCTCCTAGGACCACTATTTCCTAAATCTGGAAATGTCCAACCTGATATTCTATAGAATTAAAATAGAGAATTTTCCCATCCTCAGAGGTAATTTCCAGTGCTATCTAGGACAACAAACAAGTTACCCACTGAATGGAGAACACCAGCCAAGTTCAGCCACTCAAAAGTCCAGGATGCGCTAGTCTAAGAGTACTTGCAACCAACCACACAGCTGGAAGCTGCTAAAACCTTCTGTGAGACAACAGAGAGAATACAGAGAAAAGGTCGGAGGGAACCAGAATCCTACAAAGAACCTGGGGGCAGAGATGCTTCTAAGCAGCACTCAGAGTTAGAAATAATTTTTATTACCCATATATCTAATTGCACTCCCTTCACCAAACATGGTCTGGGGAGGCTCGGGATGCTGAAATGTCTTCAATATGCCATCCTATGAACTTATTAGACTCAGCCCTTTCTATCAGTAATTGAATAAACCCACATGAAATATATGAACATTGACTTCCAAGCCAATATACACATTGAGAAGCCCCATGGAAAGAAGTCAAGGCCTCTGGGAGAACCTGTCACCTGGCACATTGATTAAGAAACTGTTCCAAGAAGTCAGCACAGTAAGTAGCTGAAGTGTGTCCCCCACCTCCACCCCAGTAAGCCAAGTCCAGAGGGCACAGATAATCCCTGCTCTGAATTATAAAATTCTAGCTGTCCGTAAGCAAGCCAGCATGAGGCTGTTGTGCACGTCTACTGGGCAATGCCGATCAGCACTGTTTCTAACACTATGCAGACCCACTGGAGCCTGTACTACCTAACAGACCAAGTGGGACTCGGTAAAGGAAGAGTCACAGGACAACCCATTCCTTGAAGAGAGTTTCTGTTTCGTTTTTGTTTTTTTTTTCCTATTCAGGCAAACTCCAGGAAAACAAAGAATAAGATAATCACTGGAAGAGGGCTTCATTTTAGATTGAAATATTCTGATGCTTACATAATTGGAGAAGTCTCTAACCGGATGAAGCTGGCCTGCTTATGGTTCTTCTAAAGTCAGACAAACCTATAATTATGCAATCTCAGCAGCCACGCTATTCATTAGACACGTCATCTGTTGCTCAATGTTAAAACGCATCAACAGCAGTAACTATTACTATTCTCTGCTTTGAAGCAGGAATGGGGGGCTTAGTGCTAGAATGGAACTCAACTTCAAACAAAATTCATGAGACTTTAATGGGAGGAAGATGATGACTGAGGCAGGAACAAAGTATGAAGGCCAAACAGTGGCCATCGCTGCCAGTTGTCCTGAATGTGAAAGACCATGACAAAAAGAAGAGACAGAGCTGAGAAAGGAGAGAGACGAATTAAGTTGCTTTTATGAAGATAGACTCTCGAGTAGGAATGACTCCAGGTTGTGGCTAAAACTGCCAGAAGTAAGCATGGCAATATGGTGTCCTTATGTGGCACAGTGTGGGAGCATGAGACTTTTTTCCCCATTCAGTTCCAACACTGTCTAGGGTTGATTCACACCTATTTGCTCGGTATAATTTTCTAGGTCACGGGTTTAAAAGCAACAGCAGATGGGGGAAGCAGTTCTTTATCGTGGCACAGCTGAGTCCACCTGGTTATGATCAATAGGCCAACCCAATTGCTGTTGCCGACCATGACCAGATTAGTGAGGGCGGATGGAAGTGACGCAGCTCTAGACCAAGCTACTCTACACACGGCCTTCCCTAACCACAGGTGGTTGTGCTGCAGCCCAAGGCATGCACTGAGAGGTCTGGGAAGCAGAGCTGAAAGGCATTCATGATCTCTCAGTCTTCACTAGCACTGCCCTCAGTGAAAGAAACATCAAAGTCTAGGCTTGCCCTCCTTGTCTCTCCAAGCAAACCACGCACAGGGACCACCGCTACTCACTACACGTCGTGTGTCTTTTTGATGTGCCCTACTGAAAGCCCCCCACGATCTCAGCTATAAGGTCTTTTCCCAGACATCTCGCTACTGTCCAGAATAGGTCCAAATATTCCATCCCTTATCGATCAATAAAGCCTCTTTACCTTTACAAGTAGGACATGTGTGCACACACACTAGGGAGGCACACCCTCAAAACAAATGTCGCCTACTTACTCTTTCCACCTGCCTATCTGATTCAGGTGAACAGCTTTGTCCACGGCCAAGCTATTTTCTGAAATTTTATCCTAAACAAATAAAATAAAAACTGTGGGATCAGGTTAATTTTTCTATTCTACAAAGCTACAAATAAGCATGCCTGGACAGAAACACAACCAATTACATGTAGTTGTTCAAATTCAACACCATGTATTTTATTAGTGAATTACCACACTAAGACAAAGCAGACATTTAGTGTTGCTAAGGGTTGCTGACTATGAGTCAACATGACTCACACACTCAGAAGAATCTGATAAACATTAAATGTCATAAAGGACATATACCATTTTGGCAAGAAAGAAGGCAGCAAGGGGTTGCCTGACTTTATTTTATATTTCTTAGAAAAAACAGCACATGTAGCCAGAAGATCTTTTTTCTGAAAATTGGGAATAAGTACTTCCAGATCTCTTCGGATAAGAACTTGATTCTTCAATATTTTATTGAAAAGGCATTTACTCTTTTTTTGGAGAAATGCAAACAAATGACAATATAAACCATGCCCTGAATTTCTCACTGTCAAAATCAAAACCAAAACATTATTTCTCTGTAAAATCAGCTCCAATTATCTATCTCTAGTGACATATATCTCTGTGTATGTCTCATGGCAGACAGATATTAAGCAATCAACATTCATCAGGAGTTGAATTTAATGACTTACTCACTGCTTGAGCAATCTTTAATAGAAACTGGTTACTTCTCACTACACTGCACTTCAAAGTTGTAATTATTCCTCCACACAGATATTAGTGTGGTAAAATTAAAACTGAATCCCCACATTACAACTGCAACCCACTAGAGGTAAGAGTGGAGTATCAGGTGCATGACATTAGCTAGTCAGCAGTTTGTTTCTTCCCAAACTCCAGGAGAAATCTTGGAGAATCCTTCACCCTAACTGCCATCTGCCTGCATACAGCTCTCCTATCACGTGACAAACACAAACGTGGGAAGCTACCTACTACAGAACAAAAAAGGCAGCTCTGGAATCCAGATGTAAACCTTCTCAATTACTTCTCAATAAGCCATCTCAATTACTTCATTACAGGCTGTGTAGTCTTTGGAAAGACTGTTTCCACATCTCTATAATGGGTACCAGAACAGTACTGGGGGCTGGAGAGATGGCTGAGTGACTAAGAGCACTTGTTATTCTTGCAGAGAACCAGGAATCAATTCCCAGCACCTATATGGCAGCTCACAAGAACCTGTAACTCCAGATCCAGATGTGATGCCTTCTCTGGCCTCTGTCAGCACAGGTATGCATGTGGTGTGCATTCATACAAGCAGGCAAATACTCATACACTCATAAAACTAAAAAAAAATCTTTTAAAACAATAAAAAAGATAAAGAATATCACCAAATTCATAAAGTTGTTATCAGGATTAAAGAAGACATATAGGTACAGGGCTCAGTGCAGAACCTGGCTCTGAGTAAGCACTAACCAAGCATATCTGTCACTAAAACCACTGCAGAGTAGATAGCTAATCTACAAATGTAACATGTCCAAATACTAAAAGCATCCTGCCCTCAGAACTAAAAAGTAACAAGTTTGAACGAACTTGCAAAGCACCAAGAACTCACAGACTTCATATTCAGTGAGAAGTGTTGCAGACATTCCTTCCCAAGTCCAAAAATTCCTTTACCTCACAGATGCTTGCTGAGCACTAACTACACATCAGGCAGGGGGACTGCCTTCAAGGAAGAGAAACAGCAGCTACCACTGTCACAGGAGACAGAAATGGGTTAGCAAAAGGCCATGGCTGTTCACCAGACTGGGGTAGAGGCTAAATAAATGGTTGCACTGCTCCCCATGGAGACTGATTCAGAAGTAAAATAGTCAGACAAAAACACTGACGATGAACAAAGAAACCATGAGTGGAAAAACTGAACAGTCCTCAATGGGCACTCTGTACTAAATCTGTGAACACACTACCTCCTGATTCAACATAAACTGGGTATTATTAAGCACACAATAGAGATAAGGAAACTAACTCCCAGAGAGGTGAAATCATCCGGCCAGGTCATGGAGTTAATAAATAGTGGAGTTATGACTTGACATTAGCACCGGAGGCACAAGCCACAGTGTCTGAACTAACTACCAAAGAAACAGACAAAGCATACTTCATATAGAAGCTATGGGTAATGCATGTGCTGTGCCTTATCTAAAGGCTTCCTGTTGAATCGCCTTCATCTGAGAGGAAAAGAGAGAGGGGAAAGAGAGACTAGTTCCCTGTGCTCCTCCTCAGACTCCATCGCCCTTCATTAGACAGACAAATGAAACATTTGCTGGCACCCAATAAACTACCATGTCACAAATCACAGAAATGAATGCTGCCAGCTACTAAAGTACCATGGGCTCCTCTCATCTTACAACACACCCAGAGACTCTCTTGTCCCCACAAGGTTTCAGCGTCAGGTCTTTCACTTGACTGTAATCATGTGCCCTACCCCCCAAGCGCCCACTTCTCCCTACTAGACTGGAAAGAATAGTGAGGTCAAGGATGGAGGAAGGAGTCACAGCAGCACTGCCCATCAAACATCATTTCTGTCCGGGCCATTTTATCTACAGTGTGGGACTTGGAGACCCAGGAAAGAAGCTTAGGGAACAGAGTTTGGCTCCTGCATGACTTTCAGACAGTAAAGACAAAGAGAAAATATCTTCTGATAAGCCTATAATGGTGACTGAGAAACTGAAAGATGATGCTGGTAAATCATCCAAACACCATACCTCAAACATAGAAGACCCATGAAAAGTGAAGGCTATTTTCCTTTACTAATTATACTACCCAATATTCTCAACATAAATCTCATTTAAGCTAGTAATGCGGAGTTATGATGTTTCCCCACATATTTAAAAACAGTGCTTTAAGACTGATAAAGCACATGGTTGAGAACTGACATGACACACTAACGGTGTCTCCAGTCTGCAAGCTCTCTGCCCAATCAACATGCTATAAGGTCACTGACAGGGTAATCTTGTCACAGAGCTGTTTTATGTATGACATGGCACCTTCTGAAAATGACTACAGACATCAAAACAGTGATAGACAGAATGGAAATAAAGACTCAAAATGTGACACATTAGGAGAAGTGACTTTCAGTCTCCCAAGTGAAATCACAGTGTTCTTTAGCTGTCTCGTCTTCCTGTACAGGAACAAATAAAAAGAGAACATGGCCTCTTTTAACTCCAGGATATCTGCTCTAAAGTAACAACATAAAAGCAAACAAAAATAAGTTCCATGTGAAAAAGAAGGACAGGCGGCGCTATGCGAGGAAGAGAACCGCAGGGCAGGGAAGAAAGCTCCATGTGGTCACCAGCAGTGCTCACCACCCAGCGGTGCTCACCACCCAGCAGTCTCCGTGCCTGGCATCTGCTGTGTCCTGAACAACAGGGCAGCGGTGCCCCTGCTCACAGACAGTGCTGACGAGTTGTGACCCACTCAGAATGCCCTCACGGACGAGCCACCTGGACTCTGACTTGGTGTGAGGAGAAAGTCTGCTCCACAGCTGAGTTAGTCCTCTCAGAAAAGGCTGGTGCAGCACCAGGCAGAGGTAACAACCAACCTGAACTGCTCTACACACAAACTTCCCTGCACCTCACAGCCCTTCTGTAGAGTGGCTGTATTCTTGCTTTATGTGGTTCATGAAACGACTACAGACAGAATAACTTGATTCTACCTCAGCATCAGAAGCAAGACTTGAACTTCACACCTCCTCTCTAGAGCTCAGCTCAGGCAAGCTTCCTCCTGGGCCAAACCAAGTCTTCATTTTCTTAGTGATGTCAGTCCTTTAAAGACGGGAAGGGGACAGTTAATCTTCACTTCCTACAATCTTTCATTAAATCTTTGCTTCCACAACAAATAACAATCACCAATAAGCACAGTCCATAAGAGAACAAATTGATAAGCTGCATGTCATCAAAATAAACACTTCTGCTCTTTAAAATAGTCTGTTTAAAACAGATTGGCAGAAAATATAAATTATATCTGATGAAAAATATATACTGAGAATATACGAAGTCTTTAAGTGCAGTAAATAAAAAAAGTTCAACAACAAATAAAGACAAATACAATAGCAACTTCACCAGAGACGAGTGTCAAACACATGAAAGGTTCCCAATTTTATTAAAAATTAGGGTGACACAAGCTAAAAATGGCAAAAAACCAGCAGCAAGCTACCACTGAATAGGCTAAGCCTATGAAGTCTGCCTGGACCTGGCTTTCCAAAGGAAGCAGGACCTAAAGCTCCACTCTGCTCCACACAGCAATTTTTCATTCCTAGGCAAGTATCTTATGAAAAAGCACATTTAATATAAGTTATGCGATCACAATGACTCATAAGGACTTTAGAATACAAATGTTTTGCTGAACTTTGTGCTGGGTTTTGAATCAGGGCCTCCATACGTAGTATAACCTGTCCTCACACTCAGTATCCTCCAGCCATCGCCTCCTGTTTAGTGGGATTACAGGTGTACATGCCTGGCACTCACCCATTACAATGTTTATTTAAAATGTAGAAACATTTTTTAAATAAATCATTAATAAAACAAATATTACCCCCTTCCAAAATTAAAAAAAGCAAAGAAAGAGATAAAGACAAACAAAACCCAGCAGCAGAGTCTCCTGTCAGTTCGCTGGTGTGTGACTGCTTTCTATTACATGTTTCCTGTAGTTCAGTGGTTCTGAGTACAGACAGCCCAGGAGCATCCACTTTGCCCATGAACTTGCTAGAAAAACCAACCACGGAGGCCTAAACCAGAAGACTTACTCGGCAATCCTGGGGCACAGCTCAACACTAAACAGTGACAAAAAGTAACCTGTATCTTTACAAGTCCTGCAGGTGATCTACCCTAATGCACGGGAAAATGTGAAGCCAGGGTTCTGTAGTGTCATTTAAAGTCAGAGTCATGCCGGGCAGCGATGGCACATTCCTTTGATCCCAGAACTCAGGAGGAAGAGGCAGGGGGATCTCTGTGAATTTAAGGCCAGCCTGGTCTACAAAGCAAGTTCCAGGGCAGCCAGGACTGTTACACAGAGAAACCCTGTCTCGAAAAACCTAAGTAGATAAATAAAGTCAGAGTCATAGACCGCCTTTTGTCTTAGATTCTTTTCTTAATTCACAGAATTTTTAGACCAAAAAAGGGATCAAATCATTGTTTTCAACAAATCTAGAACTCAACCAGCTGTTCTCTATTTTTATGTTCCTAAATTATTTTAAGCCTTTATCAAACTAGAAAACTAAAACTTGAGTGTGAAGTTCCATAAATAATGCTTTCTACAAAAGTGTTTGTTTTAAAGTAAGCTCTGCTCCTAAATATCCTAGCCACTATTCACGCACATCTATTTTTGCAACTGCATCCAGCACTCCTTCCAGTTTCTAGATTTGCTTCCAGTTTTAGCTACAAATTGTCACTTTCTAGTGAACATCTGTGAGGCTTTTCATCAGACTCACCCAAAAGGATACATTTTAAAAATCTAGTTACTTTCTGCAGCTTTTTGCACAGATAGGATAAAAACAATGAAAGTGGAGAAACATTGGAGGCTAAAGCAAGACATTTGGGCCCAAAACTGATTTAATCTGAGACTTTGGGTTAAAAACTTAATCTTTCCGGGACTCAGTATCCTTAGGTAAAAAGGGAGCTGAAATAAGTGAGCTAGAAAAAGTCCATTAAAGGCTTAAGGCCTGATAAATATGCAAGTTTATCCTAATTCTATGAATATTGCACTTTTACATTGATGTGCTATTGCTAAGTTACTACATTTAATGTTTTTAAAATTATTTTAAGATACATGTATCTTCACGGTACTTCCTAGAGTGTAAAACACTGAAGAAAATTGAATGCAAATATAGCACCAAAATGGCATTAAAATTTTTAATCTTCTTATTCTTTCTTGGATTAGTTAATTTATCTGTGAAACTATGGGGATACGGTCATGAGTCCTTCCCCAGAAGCTTTGCTTTTGTACTGTTGCTAACGACCTATACTTTGGATGAAGACTGTCTGGGTTTAAATTCTGGGTCCATTACCAAAGACATTTCTGCAATCTCAAGTTGTGATCTAAACTTTCTTTTCTTTTCAGAAGTTTCCTATAAGTTAAATAATTAAAGAAAAGCATTTAGCATAGAACCTAACATAGAATAAAGAGTAAGCATTAGATAGCTTACTAATATTACCTACATACAGTATTGATCTTTTAACCAGAATGTTACCAGAAGGGATCTGCATTCAATTTAGTAAACTAATTTAGGCAGGCTACACACCCAAAGTCAGGGGCTCGGGATCTTTGGCTGGTTTGTTTGTTCACTGTTTTTGTTTTTCCAGACAGGGTTTCTCTGTGTAGCCTGGGATCTCCTGAACCTCACTCTGTAGACCAGGCTGGCCATGAAGAACTTTAGTTCATGTATGACTCTGAGTTCTCTAGAGGAACAGAACTTAGAGAATGAATATACATACGGGATTTATTACAATGGCTTACAGGCTATGGTCCAGCTACTCCAAAAATAGCTATCTACCAAGGAAGGTCCAAAAATTCAGTAGCTATTTCGTCCACAAGATTGGACGTCTCAGATGGTCTTCAGTATACATGAGAATTCCAAAGAAGTAGGCTCTGATGCCAATGAAGGAATGGACTTGCTAGAGCAAGCGTCCTTCTTCTGTGTTCTTTATATAGGCTGCCAGCAGAAAGTGTGGCCAAGATTTAAGGTGGATCTTCCCATTTCAAAATATCTAGATTAAAGGTGAACCTTCCCACCTCAAAGATCTGGATGAGAAGTGTGTCTCTCCACTTCAAGTGATTCAATTAAGGAAAAATCCGTCACAGGTGTACCCAGCCATTTGAGGTTTTAGTTAATTCCAGATGTAGTCAAGTTGACAACCAAGAAAAACCATCCCAGTGCATATAAAGCATGAAGGAAACAGGATGGCAACAATCAGGGATGAGAGGCTCCTTGGAGAGACTAGACTATGGCAAAAGCTTTTAAGCATTTTAACCATTTTACAGCACCTGCCTAATGTGGGAGAGGCCCTGGTTTGATCACCAATACTACAAAAAAAAAGAAAATAAACAAACAAAAATAATCAAAACATATGACAAACCTGCCTGAAAGGGGTAGGGAGAAAGGAACTGACCTGTCTAACTATGGGCAATGGTGTTTTGGAACTCTAAGAATAAAGGCAAAAAGAACCATACGTAACCCTGTGAACTAGTTCGTTACCTGTTACTGAAGAAGGCTAATGACTCTGAAAATGATTTAATTCGTAGTGGAGCTAAACAAATAAATGGATGGCGGATGGTGGGAGCTATGTTTCTTAATGTTGGGATAGTGATGAGATAGGCCATCAAGGGAGAAAAATACCTAGAATTTAACCATGGAATACTACAGTTGAAGACATCAGATCCAGATGGATGCATACAGGATGTCAGGTGGATGAATACACAGGCATTAGCTACGAGCAAAAGCACTTACCAACTTTGCTGAAAGCTATCCAGGAACCAAATCTTAGTTTCTAAATACCAATTTCCAGTAAGAAGAACCAAGAATCCTTGGAGATGCCACTGATAATATGACCAGGGTAGAGGGAAGACAATTCTTTTCCACCTTCTATTAAATATAGATTCTTATCTCATACAATAGAATCTAAACATAGTTTATCCTCTCTCTACTCCTCCAACTTCCTCCCTACCTCCTCTCCCATAAAGATCCACTTTCTTTCTGTATCCAATTAGAAAAAAAAGGCTTCTAAGAGATAACAAAACAACATACAGTAAGATTAAAACTTATAGTGAAATTGTTACATGAAGTTATTTCACTATTATGATTAAAACATTATAGTGAAGTTGGACAAGGCAACAGAAAAATAAAAAAGTTCCAAGAGAAGGCACAAGAATCAAAGACCTACTCACTCATACATTCAGGTGTCTCATAAAAGTACTAAACTAAACCCTACCTACAGTATGTAAAGCAGAGGACCAAACGGGCCCTGGGTGTGCTGCTTCAGTCTCTGTGAGTTCATATGAGACGTGCTCAGTTGTTTTAGAGGGACCTATTCTCCTGTCCTCCATCTCCTGTCTCCCCCTTCCTGTTTCCTCTTCTGTGGAGCTCCCTGAGCTCTGAGGGGAGGGATTTGATGGAGAGATCTTATTTAGAACTGTGTGTTCCCAACATAAACAAATGCAACACATCTTTGCAAAGTTAAACAAATATTATGAAACACTGCCCCCTCTCTCTGCTTCTCTCTCTGCCTCTGCCTCTCTCTTCTTGTCTTGTCTCTTCTCGTCTCGTCTCCTCTCCCACCCCACCCCCCAGCCTCCAGAGAGGACAAAACCTTCTGTGCCTTGATTTCAAACTTTTAGTTTTCAAAACCGTGAGAGAACAAGCTTGTAAAGCTTCATGATGGCATCCCCTCAGAACCAACAAGATAGTGGCAGGCGCCAAACAGAAACCATTGGCTTTTCAGAGAAAATTAAAATCATGTATGTCCATAAACATGTATGTGCAGTTACACACCTGTGTAAGTTGGAATCATTACTGTGTTTTCTAAGACTTCTACCCTATGGTGGAAAATGGTGGCTAAAGAGACAATAAATATTTTATCTATGAAAGGAAAAAAAAAAGAACTGCATGCTCCAAGGTCTGAGAGAAAACAATTTTTAAGGAATTCCAACTCTAGACACTGACCCTTTCAGGAGGTGGCACTTAACTTCTTCCCTTGTATGGGCAGAGCTGGTGACTTGCTTCCAAAAGGCAGTATGGAGACAGGTGCGCGTAAAAAATGCTACATGTGCAGTAAAGACACCTGGCAAACACTGCCAGGGCCAAGTGATTATGTGTTTGGCTTCTGTCTTCTTTTTCCAAAAACATATAACCCCAATCAGCTCATAAGAAAAAACATCAAAGTCCAACTGAGGGACAGTCTATGTAAGGTTTCTTAAATCTGTCAAACATTAAAAAAAAATTAAACAAGCAAACAAACAAAAAACCAAAAAAAAAGTCCACACGATGCAAAAAGTGAACGAATGCAATGTGGAAGCCCAGACTGGATCATGGACAATGCCTTGAAAAGGACACTAGTAAAATGTTAATAAACAGGAGTTTGTTTTGTGTAGTTTTGAACAATGCACTACGCACTAAGGTCTGAACAAGTAAGGGCACCAGTAGTGAGGACATTTGGGAACTCTCGTATTCATTTCAAGTTTTTGTAATCTAACATTATTTCAAAATAAAAAGGCTATTTTAAAAAAGAAGAGTGCAAAGTAGGACAAAAGAAACTGCAAAATAATAATAATTGTTATAAAACGGCTCTGGAGAGACCTTGGCAGGTCCCATGACAGGTGAGGGACAGACAAATATTCCATACAGAGTTTGAGTGTGGAATTTATTTGCGATAAAGGGAAAGGGAAGGGAAGAGAAAACGGGAGAGACAGAGAGGGAGACAATTTACAACAATAATAATAACAATTCTTAATTGTTATTTAGTGTAGAGAATTTTATTTGCATGTAAATAAGACACTGGTTAGAAAATATTCCGGCAACTTTCCCTTAATATTCAGAATACCAATGAAACACATACACACATCGCCAAAGTCTCTGCCAACACCACCTTTAAAAGAAAGGGCTAAGGATTAGAACAGTATGTGTCTGTACCCACAGCTCCCTTGGTAGCTTAAAAGAAGGATCACTTGAGCCCACAAAGCTTTGGAAGCTAACCTGGGAAACATGGCAAGACCATAATTCAAAGTAAATCCTGCACAACAAAAGGAGTAACTGTCTCAAACCAAGGATAACCACAAAAAGAAGGCAGTCCACTCTAAGTCTTCACATGCAGAAAAAGGCAAGCTCAAAGAAATGAAGCAATTCCTCAAGCTAGTAGATAGAGAATTTGTATTTTAATTCATGACTCTGTATTTTGTACAAAACCAATTCTGAGCCTAAGACTCCAAAGGAGCTATCTTTTCAAACGCAAAGGGTTGAAACAATTATACCAAAAACAAAATAACTAACCAATGAAATGTGAATACTATGTCCCAGCTAAGTAAAAAGCATTTTAGATACATTCCTTATTACTTAAAGCAACGCTAAGGAAGGCAGGAGTTATGGAGATGACTATGAGCACATGATTAAGTACTGGGCAGACATTCACTGTGATTTTACAACGTATCACTATTTTATAAATGGAAAAGACAAAAGTTAAAAGTCACAATGCTACTAAAACTGGCAGTGCTGTGTTTGAAACAAGTGCATGATTCTGTGGTTATGAAAAGCCCAACATTATTTCACCCAGGCAACCAAGGACTATGTTCCCTCTGGGGTGGGGGGTACCCTCTTCATCTCATCTTGGCTCTCCTACATCTTGGACAAAGTTCATTCCCAAAGAAAAGTGCGGAAGCTTTCACCACTGCTGGTGGCAACAGCCTGGAACCAAGCTGAAGTTAATCTCCAATCTGAACCACTTGCAGCTCCCTGAATCTGCCAGGTTCTGGGGACCAAGTCTCCATGGTTCTCAGTCATTTCTGCACAATCGTGGGGGTAAAGGTACCAAGTGCTCTTTTGTTCCAAATTATCTTGTCAAGGATACTTATGTAAGCACAATACCTCCAAGGACTGAGATGGCATTTGCCTCCAAAATCATACAGCTAATGTCTTTTGGGGTCTAGCATGTTTACTGCCCTCTCCAAAACCCTGGGTCCCCTAAGCCTGAGGTCCCTCAGCTGTGACATCAACCAACCCTCCTGGGCCCTCCCATATCACCCCATAGAGCACGAAGCATGGAGACAGGAAGGTGAACCCTCACACGACTTGATGGATGTCAATAAAAGACCTTTGTCTCTGACCCAGAGGGCTCACACCTCTCTAGCATCCAAGAAACTCACAGGCAAACTTGTCAGCGTGTATATAGGGGAAAGTTCTCATCAAGTTTTTCTTTTCTCCTTAATTTTTTAATTTTATTTTATTTTTCAACATAGGATTTGATAGGGTCTCTCTGAGTAGCCCTGGCTGTCCTGGAACTTACTCTGTAGACCAGGCTGGTCTTGAAATGGAAGATCTGTCTGCTTCTGCCTCCCAAGTGCTGGGATTAAAGCGCATACCACCACCACCCGATTCATCAAGTTTTTCTAGTCTGTGATTACCTCAGAATTATTTTCTCCCACTCAGCGTGGAATAGTTACTCATCTTCAATGCCACAGCAGCCCATGTGAAACCTGTCCTGAAGGCCTCATCTACAATTTCCCACCACTCCACGGTTACCACACTGTTTCGAGGGAAAGGTTTGTATCCCAGGACCCTGAAAGACCTATTCCAACTGCTCATCTGCATATCACACCACTCATCAATCGAGCCCCCGCTCAAAACTCATACTCAGCACCTATGAATGGGACTGCTTGAAACTTGCTGCTGAGCTCTATCAAGAGAAGTTGCACCAGCACCAACAGAAACACCAGACAGCTGTGTCAAGATCACAACCTTGTATACTTCAGGAAACACTATCACGAAAGTAAAAGGGAAGCACATAATGGAAAAAAATATCTGCAAATCATATGTCAGACACAAAGCTTTTATCAGACTATCTAAAGAACCTAAAAACTGGATTAAAAATGTGCACAGGATATGAATAGGCACTTCTCTAGTGATTTCTCTAATGGCCCAAAAGCATATGACTTTATTAATCATAGAAATGCCAAACAAAACCACACTGAGAAACTAACATGAAAATAGATGCCTAGAAGCATAATTAATATCGTACTAGTTACATTTTTGTTGCTGTGATAAAATACCATGTGACCAAAAGCAATTTATTAAAGAAATGGTTTATTTTATATGGTTCCAGAATCCATCATGGCCGGGAGGCATGGCAACAGGCAGCAATCAGCAAGTATGGTGGCAGGAAGCCGAGAGTTCACATCTTCAAATGCAAGACCAAAGTAGAGAAAGCAAACTGGGAGCAGAGGAAGGCTGTAAAATCTGTGGGCTGTCTCCCAGCGACAAACTTCCTTCAGCAAGGCTGCACCTTCTAAACCTCTCCAAAGGGCACCACCTACTGGGGACCGAATACATCAAATACCTGAGCCCAGGGAGGGTGTTTCTCATTCAGACCACCACAAGCATCCAAACAATAATTCAGTAATATTAACAACAACTGGTACAGCTACAAAATGTGGTATAAATACACAGTAGAGTATTATTCAATTATACAAATAGATGAAACGCTAATTGATTAAATGCTGATAGATGTAATAACATAGATGAACCTTGCAACACTAGCCAAGTAAAACACTCCAACCACAAAAAACACATTTTATAAAAAAGTGAAATCATTTCTATATGAAATTTCCACAACAGATAAATCTACAGCCATAGAGCCATAGTATATCAGTGGCTCCTGCAGAGACTGGAAGGCAACAGCTAATGGATGCAGGGTCTGTTTCCTTTCTTTGCCCTCCCTCTCGCTTCCTCTCTTCCCATTACTACACAACCCAGGCTGGGCCTTAAAATCACAATATTCCTGCCTCAGCCTCTTGTGCAGGAGTGACCAGTGTATATCACCACACCTGGCCAGGGGTTGAGTTTTTGAGTTAAGATTGTGGCAATGATTCTGTGTATCCATGAATATTCTAAAAAACGCTAAATTATACACTTTAGATGGGTAGATAATACAGTGGGTGGGTAAATTACACAATTTTTTAAAGCATTAAAAGGCTAAAGGAGTTTCAGAGCATTTAATGAAGGCCTAAAAAGAAAACTAGGCTAGAATATGTAAAAATCCAGTAAAACAAATTTCAGGTAATAAACACTAGGCCCACAAAATAAATTTCTTAAAAACACCTACTCCACAGAATATACTATCAGGTTGTTCTGCAATAAACGAAGAGGTGAAGGAGTTCCTGACTCTTGTTTTGCTCAGACACACTGACAATCTACTAATTAGGAGTATGTCACTTACTACCATGTAGCGCTCCTAATCTTTGCATGCATACGTATTTGCCAAAGCTGCTAACAACACCATTAACCTTCAAGGCATGGGCTAAAATTAACTGGTGATCAGTCAACAAAAAAAGAGTTAACAATTATCTAATAATTGAAACCAAAAAGGTTCAAATAAACATTTGGATCAGTTTTATGTGATGCTCTACAGTTCTGTAGTGTACAATATCATGTTGTAATTTGCCCGTGCACTATATTGGAATCCAGACTCCCCAGGTGCAGAAGTCACTGCTAAGAGCTGATGGGCCATGCCCCGCCCCTATAACCAGCTCCCCTTACACAGCCCTCACAGAGTCAAATCTGCCTCTCCCCCTTGCTAATCAAAATCTAAAGCAACCTGACTGTGGTCACATTAACTAGGCCTCCTTCCACACAGTATGAGACCTCCCCTCCCTCTTAAACCTTAGTGAGTAGACGCCTTCCTTTGTCTGGCAGGACTAAGGCCTCTAGCATCAGCCTGGACCACAAGGCACGCTATGCTTCTAATAAATCCCCTGTTCTAAAGACAACTGAACTCAATATTTCTTTTTCTTAAACACACCCTTTCTCTTCTCACTGCAAAATCCTAACACACAGTCCAGAAGAAAACTGAAATCTTTGTCTTCAAGTAAAAAGTGACCATTGCAGCTGTTGCCAGTTTACAGTGGCAGTAATTCAGAATTTAAATACTCTCCCAGCTCTTCTCTCTCAGGACCACA
>LOJH01005360.1:17607-28870 GCA_001685095.1 Ellobius talpinus | reverse complement strand
ATAAAGAAACTATATGCTTAACATTTAGGGCAGCACACCATCATAAAGATATTCACCCCTGTGACCTGAACCCCACTTGATGAACAAAGTGGGGACTGAGGGAACATGTCTCACTCTTGCTCTGAGATCCTTGGCTGAGGCCCAGCTGGAGATGTGAAAGGAGAAGGCCATTCTTCGAGATCTAGGACTGAAATTTTTAAATTGGGGGAAAAAAGGTGGGCTGGCCACATCAAGCCTTCCTTAAAATAACCAGGATGCTACTATGGGTTCTGACAAAGAGGTCATTAAGTGAGAGGGGAAATGGAATTCAATAGATCGCAGCAGAAGGAGGAAATGAAGAGATGTCATGTTTAGAGTCTGATTCTTAGGCTGAGAGCCAAAACATTCTCAGAAGCCTCTTAGCTGACTAAGAGCCTTTTTGATTTGCTAGCTTAAATATCTTCCATTGTCTTTCTGCATATTTGCATGAGTGCGTGCGTGCGTGTGAGCGCATGTGTCTGCGTTTGTGCGCATGTGCGCGCTAAATGATGAACTTGCTCATTTTCAACCTTCCTCCCTGTACATAAACTTTCCTTCCCGTACTCTACCAATACAGCTATGTGTTAAAAAAAATCAGCCATGAAAATTTATGTCATGGTGGCTGTCTAAATATGGCTCACGAGTGGGACACACTTTTATTATGCTTGTATTTCCTCTTTTGGATAGCTGGCAGGGGAAGTAATTAGCTTATGTTTCACTTATGTTGTTTGCTACACACATATCTAAGTTTTACCGTGAGACCTGTTGGTTTCCTGCGGATGGTAATTTTCTCCCATGAGCTCACACAGGTGAGATCTGTGGTGCTTGAGAGTTCTCTCTCCTGAATGTTCTGTCCACCATGCTTGATCTTTGGACCTGCTGCCCATCATCGACCCTAAAGCTGGCCTTGGTCAAGGCCTGATTTGGATTTAGTTTTACTTGTCCTCAATTTCATCCTTTCTTTCCCCTCTCTTCCCCTACCCCCTTCCCTCTTCCTCCATGCCTCTGTTCTGCCCCATCTGTCTCTCTTCTTTCTTCACTCCCTCTTTTCCTTCCCCTTCCTTCTCTTCCTCTTCTTCCCTTCTTTTTCCTTTTTTTTAAGCATTGGCTATTTAAAAATATCTTTTATCAGTCTTTCAGTTAGCTTGGTAAAATATTCTAGAGTTATCTAAATTTTCCCTCCCCTCCCAAGAAGAGAAGAAAATGCACGTAAATGGCTTCTGGGAATAGTCCAGGGAGCAGGAGTGTGGGAATGAGAGATCAGGGCAAGGAGGGAAGGGGGAAACAATACAGAGATGGGCTATTGACAGCAATACTATTATAAGTCAATTGATCCCATTTTTCTATTTTACTATTTTTCTTTTTATTTATTATTCTCTCATACAATACATCCCGACTGTAGCTTTCTCTCCCTCCCCTCCACCTACCACCCACTCCCCTCTACCCCAGATCCACTGCTCCCCCATTTCCCTTTAGAAGAGAGCAGACCTCTCAGTGATGTCAACCAAACATGGCATAACAAGACGCAATAAGACCAGGCACAAGCCCTCATATCAAGGCTGGATAAAGCAATCCAGTAGGGGGAAAAGGGTCCCAAGAGCAGGCAAAAGAGTCAGAGACACACCTACTCCCACTGTTAGGAGTCCCACAAAAACCCCAAGCTAAACAATCACAGCATGTGTTCAGAGGGCCTAGCGCAGACCCATGCAGTCTCCATAATTGCTGCTTCGGTCTCTGTGAGACCTGCTTAGTTGATTCTGTGGGCCATGTTCTCCTGGTGTTCTCAAACTCTCTGGGTCTTACAATCCTTCCTTCCCATCTTTTGCAGGGTTCCTCAAGCTCCATCCATTTTAAAGAACATTCTATGGAATTGTGGAAAACAAAAGATAGGAGGAGGAAGAGGAAGGGGAGAGTGAAGAGGGGAGAGGAAGAATAGGGAGGAGAAGGCAGAGGAAAAGGAGGATTAGGAAGAAAAGAAGGAAAAAGGAGGATTGTAGTACTTGTTTTATCAGCTTGGTTTTGCATTGCCCAAGGGTGGCCTCAGGTTCTATTCATGATCCTGTTTCGTCACTAGGTCCAAGTCTCTATCCACTTTCTGTTTCCCGTGAATACAATACGACTAGCTGCATTCTGTTCCACCATGCCTTCCCCACCTTGCTGGGATGCATTCCCCAAACAGTGAGCCCAAATAATGCTTTCTTAAGTTACTTTGTTAGGAATGTTGTTACAGTAACAAGACAAATGAATAATGCAGAGGGAGGGTGTGTTGAGAACAGGAAACAAGAAACTCCAGGCAGAGCAAACTGCAAGCAAGCTAGCTGGTGGCTTTCCCAAGGCTTTATTACAAATTGGCTTTGTACGTACTGCTTGTCAAAATTGAATTTTTAAAAATTTTACTTGGCGGTTGTCCAACTAAGAGAAAGCACATCTTCACATATGAACATAGTCCTCCAGCCAGGTTCTCATACTGAAACTGACTGAACCTATGTAGAAGGTTATACACAGAGGTGAGACTTTGTCAAGGGCAAAAAATCTGATTAATTGTTTTTAATACAATCTCCTTCCCTCAACTTGGGAAATCTTTCACAGGATAGAGTTTAACAAATGATGGTCCATCCACTTAATTACACAAAGGAGAAGCATTAAGTTAGCCTTGCTGCCCTTGGTGCTCCCCAGACCTTCTGCAATCATTGCATCCCACACTTTGACACTTCTTAAACATTCTGCAATTATTCCATCCCACACAGTCATCCTTTGGTGCTCCCCAGACCTTCTGTAATCTTTATTCACACAGTCATACTTTGGTGCTCCCCAGACCTTCTGCAATCTTTATTCACACAGTCATCCCTTGGTGCTCCCCAGACCTTCTGCAATCTTTACTCACACAGTCATCCCTTGGTGCTCCCCAGACCTTCTGCAATCTGTACACCTCACACAGTCACCCTTTGCATCTATGAAGGATTATTTCCAGGACCCTTAAAGATACCTACATCTGTGCATAATCAAGTATTTTCTTTAAAACGATATAATGTTTGCATATCACTTGATGATATCCTCCTGTTGATGTTAAATCATCTCCAGATGACGTGTAATGCAAGGTAAAATATTATTCTGCATTGTATAAGGAATGATTACCAAAAAAGATCTGTTTGTGTTCCTGTGTGGTTACACATCCTTGGAGCTGATCTTTCTGCTATATCAGAAACTGAGACTCCACTGGGAGAATGAAGGGCCTACATCTTCAAGAAACCTGACATCATTAGAACATCACCTTCATGGTGATTTTGACCTTACCTCCCTTTTGTAGCTATCGTGGGAAAAATACCTTAAAAGGAGAGCCAGTCCATCATGACCTGGGGGAGGAGTCATCCCATAACTATGCTACTTAGCTCATAAATATTTTAAAATGTTTTAAGCACACAATTAAGAACACAATTAAGGGCATTAGGATGCCCCTTGCCTTTGGGAAGCCCAGTCCAATATCTCTTTGGAGTATTTCTTTTTCTTTACTAAATAAATTTCTGCTTAAGTTGTCTATGTCTCTTGACCTAATTATTTCCTTTAAGAAGACAAGAACTGAGCAATTTCTTAGTAATAAACATACCATCTGGATTCTAGGCTCCCATGGCATGGACTGAATTTAACAGATGTGAATGCCTTTCAGTACGTTGCGAATATATGTTGCTTTTTTCAGTTGATGAATAAAGCTGCTTTGGCCTATGGCAGGGCAGAATATAGATAGGTGAGAAAGTCACACTGAATACAGGGAGAAAGAAGGTGGAGTCAGGGAGATGCCAGCAGCTGCAAGAGAAGCAAGATGTGAGGCAATAAGCCACGAGCCTCGTGGTAAAATATAGAATAATAGAAATGGGTTAATTTAAGTTGTAAGAGTTAGTTAATAATAAGCCTGAGCTAATAGGCCAAATAGTTTGTAATTAATATTTATTCTCTGAGTGGTTAATTGGGAACTGGTGGGTAGGAGAGAAGCCTCCAGTTACATTTAATAGTGGGATTCTGCCTCCAGAGGCAGACCTGGATTCAGAGGGGAGCCAACCATTTGGTGAGCCATCCTTTTGGGAAGTAAAGAGGTTAGAAACTGATGATGGATGGAAGCTGGAAGCCCATTTCCTTCTAGAAAGTCTTAAGTAGATCAATCAGGTATTGAACTTAATTATTGCAGTTAAGGATAACTTTGAGTTTCTGATCATCATGCCTTTAGTTTCTGAGTGCTGAGACTATAGGTGTGCACCATCATACTCGGTTTTAGCCATTGCTGGGAACAGAAACTAGGCTTTTGTGCATGCGAGGTGTCAATCTTTCATAGGCTAATTGAACAAACAGGTGATAGTGAAACCTGAGAAGGAGATTTGCTCAATGCAGCCACATTGGAAAGGATGAGGAGGTTCATTCATACTCAAGTTATCATTCATGGTCCCAATGAGGTTGTGGTTGCGTTAAAGCAGGAAGTAGGCATAGCTAGCCAGTTCTGGCCAAGGTGTGGTCTTGGCCATCAATGACCTAACATTGTCCTTGTTCCAGTCAGTACTGCAAAGTAGCCTCTTGAGTAGTTAGAACCCTGTGGGATCGCCTCCTGTGAGATCAGTTCTTTCTGTGGCAGGTGCCAGGCTTCTAATTTTCCTTCTTTCCAACATTCTATTTCTAGGAATATTTGAATATGGGAGGGTCCACTGTTTCAATAGTCTGATAGCCAGAGAGAGGGGTACAGGTGTCTGCTCAGAACATCTTCATTCCCACCAGAAAGGTTACCAATGCTAGTGACGTTGCATGTGATTTATAGCCACCCCTTGGTATCTGCAGGGGAGCAGGACTGCTCAAATATAAGAATAACCAAGCTTATTACAGAGAATGTTGCAGAACTTGTACATAGTTATATACCTTATCACATGCTTTCAACTGTCTTAGCTCATTTGGCTTTCCTAATTATTATAGTTTGCTTTCTGTTGCTATGATAAAACCCTCTGATCGAAAGCAACATAGGGAAGAAATGGGTTTATTTGGCTTATGCTTCCAGGTCACAATCCATCATTGAGGGAAGTCAGGACAGGAATTCAAGTAAGAACCTGAAGCAAAAGCCATGGACAATCTCTTACTGGCTCACTTTGCAGGATTCTGCTCAGCTTCCTTTCTGATACAGCCCAGGACCACCTGCCCAGGGAATGATGCTGCCCACAGTGGACTTGGCCGTCCTACATCAGTTATCAATTAAGATAACCTCCCCACTCCAGAGCCATGCCATCAGGTTAATCCGGTCTGGACAATTCTTCAATTTAGACTTCCTTCTTAGGTGACTTTAGATTATGTCAAGTTGACAGTTAAACCTAACGAGGACACTAGTTTTAGGCAATATAAGCGCTGTGCAAACACTTGCTATGCTATCGTGATCAGGGACTGGCGACAGGAAGAGTAGCTTGTGCATCAGCTCTGAAGAGGTGGCTCAATGGTTAATGATGCTTGCCCTTCTTCCAGAGGACCCAGAGCTTAGTTTCCAGCACCCACATTTGGCAACTTACAACTAACTGCTTGTAACTCCAGCTCCAGGTAATCTAAAACCTTCTTCTGGCCCCACAAAAACATGATTATAAAGAAAATACGTATTTTTAAAAGTCATATGTTCATTACGGATGCCAACATCTATATCCTAGGGATGCCTCGATCCTCTATGGGTTGAATTAGTGAATGTAAGACTCTCGGGTAGGGATGGGCAGCTGTGTGGACACAAGCTGCCTCTTTCCTGAACCGAGAGGTCCTCACTCACTGGTAGGCTGCAGATAACCCTGTTGAATGTTGTTCCTGACCCACCCCTCCCTTCCAGCCCCCATCTCCACTTCATGAGGATCTGAAGGGTAATTTTCTTGTCAACTGTATAATTAATGGGCCACATACTACAGTGGCCTTCTGTTCTGCATCTTGGAGATGTATTTCAAAATGAATAGCTGTTTAGCCAATCACTCGGCGGATATCCCCCCCNGTTCTGTCACTCACACATGGGCCTGAAGCAGGCAGAATCAATTTGGGTATTTGCTCGGCCTCCCAGTGAAAGTGGCCATGAATTAGAAATTCTTAGGTATCAGAACTCGTCGCCTGTTAGCGCTGAGTGGTGTGTGGACTGCCCTTGCAATCTCCTTGGCCCTGTGTGCTCCAGCGCTCTGACAGTGCCTGCCACTTCTAATAAAGGAGGAAGAGGTGTTTTTTTTTTCAGTTGCTTTAAGATAATGTCTTGTACAGCCTACATGCCTGCTTTTCTTGTTGCTGGAAATCAGAGCATTTATTTTGCCATTTCCCCACACAGGCTCAAAACAGTGGTCTCAAAAGAGAATTGTAAAATAATTGACAGCCCTATGAGTGTAAGAATAAAGGGGGTGCACATTTATTCATGACCGAGTCTATATATTAAAAGGGTGCTGTCTTTCTTTTAAAAAAGATTTAGTTTTTATAAAGTGTGTGTGTGTGTGTGTGTGTGTGTGTGTGTACAGGTGCCTGTGTAGACTGGAGCAGGATATTTTGAGATACCAAAAGTAGGCGCACTGGAACCCTCAAGTGCAGTACCAGCTCTGAACTGCTTAGCCTTTTCAGAGGAGTGCTGCAAATGTACTTTCTAGAGGATGAGAATTTTGCTAGAAGCTTGCTAATATGGACATTATAGTTTGAATAAAAAATATGGCCCACAGGCCCTCATGTTTGAATACTTTGTCCTCTGCTGGTAGTGATGTTTTTGGAGGGTGTGGAAACCAGAAGGAGGTGTCTAGTTGGGGGAAAGGGATTGCCAGCGGGGGCTGCCCTATGGGTTATACCCTTGATGACTTTGACCCAAAATTTCTGCTTCTGCTAAGGCAACCTCAAACTTCACCTTCCCCATGAAATGGACTATACCTGCTCTACGCTCCACTATTTCCCTGTCATGATGTGATCCCAAATAAACCCTTACTGTCTTAAGTTGCTTCTATCATGTCATTGCAGCAAGAGAAAAAGAAATAGCACAGTGGGGAATTACCAAAGGAATTTGGAAGATATGCTACATTACTGCAATCAGCCACTCCAATTGGCCACAGTCCCTACCTCTTGAAGATACAGAAACAATTGCAGAAAGTGACTGGTGCTGTCTTTGACCTTTGGCCTCTCTTGGACGGCCCCTGCAGAGGCCCTGTACCTACTGTCAGTCTCCTAGCTCTCTGTGGGGTTCCCTGGGGCGTCTCCTTGGAAAATTGTTCTATGGAGCTCCTTTGGCTGCTCCTTCTCTGTTTGCTTCTTATGGACTTATGTTCACTTCCTGTTAACCTGACCGTACCTAGAGTCATATGAGAGGAACTTGGTCTGTGTGCTCACCTGGGAGGGGTTGTTTTGCTGCCAATTGATGTAAGAGAGCCTAGCCCACTGTGGAGGTTACACAGCTCCTTGGACATAGAGTCCTGGACTGTATGAAAAAAGCTAGATGACTATATATGATGGCCAGCCAGCTAGCAAGCAGCATCTTCCAAAGTTTCTGCTGTGCTTTGGGCTGTGAATTCTTTCATCAGAGATAATGCTGTGTGGAATAGCAAGCAGATGTGTCTTCAAGATTCTGTCCTGAGTTCTTATCTTGACTTCTCTCAGCAATGGACTATAGCACGTGAAGCTGAAATATACCCTTTTCTCCCCAAAGTTGCTTTTGGTCAGAGTGTTTTTATTGCAGTACAGAAAGGAACTAGAATGTCTCATAGGCATGAGCATCTGAACTTGATTCCAAGAAACCACATCGAAACAGCTAGGCATGGGAGCATCTGCCTGCCATCCCCAGTTCTACAAAAGTGGAAACAGGGAGATCCCTGGGGTCTGTTGGTCAGCCAGCCTACTCAAGTGGGGGAGTGCCAGGTAAAAGTGGGAGATTCTGTCTTTAAGAAAAGTCGCTTTAGGTTGACATCTGGTCTTCACACACACATGCATACATGTGCATAAACACCAACACATAAACACATGTGCACTCAGCCCTGTTCCTCTCACATACTTAACACATGAGGATACCCAAACTCATCAAGTGCATATTAAGAGGATTCAGAAGAGAGAAGCTTCCAGTGTTAGATCAATAGTGATGGTGGTGATGGCTCAGTGTGTGTGAGTGTGCACGTGTGTGTGTGTCACAGAATATACAGCTGAAGAAGGGCAAATTTATTTATCAAAGAACAATTTCTTACAACTTACAGTTAATGACCTGGCAAGATTACTGCTAGAAGGCCCATGTGAAGCTTGCACCTGGTGAAGGGTCAAAATAAATAAATTGGAGAAGTAAACATCAGTTTGAAGGAGGAGTGAGGTAGCCATCAGAAGGCCTTAGAGAGTGGGAATTCCAGGAGGATTTAATATGCCAAACTAGAAAAATCCAGTCCCTTAAGAAAACACGCTCCTACCTCATTTCCTTCCCCAAGACTAGACAATATGGTCTCCATCAGGAAGCACTCGCCTCGCTAGTGTGAGGATCTAAGTTTGATCACTAGAGTCCAAGCATAAAAAAAGCCAGGTGTGGCTGTGGCCTCAACACTGGGGAGGCAGAGGAAGAAGGATCCCTGAGCCTAGCTAGCCAACCAACCTGGCCTTCTGGGTAATGATAGGCCAGTGAGAGACCCTGTCTTGAAGGAAGGGAATTGGGCTTATGAAGATGATCCCCAAGACTGTCCTCTTGCCTCTACATGTGTGTACACACATGTGCATGTACTTGCACACAAAGTGTACCCATGGGCATATACCTGAACGTACATATATGCATAAGAAAAGAGGAAGCAGTGTGTGGGTGAAGGGAGCCCTGCATTCTTTGTGGGATTTAGCGGTAGCTGGTCTTCGTGGCTGAGGTTGGCAGTAAGAGTTGCTGCTACATCATGGAGCTCTGGAATATCAGGGAAGTTAAAGGATTTCAGAGCTGGAAAGGTCAGGTGGTGACACGGAGCTGACAGAGAAAGGCAGAAACATTAATGCAATGCTAAATAAATCGGGGATAGAGCTGGAGAGACAGCTCAGGCAGTAAAGTGCTTGCCTTCCAGGCACAAGGACCTGGATTTGATCCTCAGATCCCAGGTTAATAAAAGGCAAGTATTGTGCTACATGCTTGTAATTCCAGTACTGGGCTCACTAACCAGCCAGCCAAACGTGTGGGTGAGTTTTGGGTTCAATGCATGACCCTGACTCACAAAGGAGGGTAACAGTGCCTGAGGAACAACAGCCAAGATTAACCTTTGGTATATGCATAAATGTGTATGTATACATACACATATGCACACATACACACATGAAACATACACAAGTATACACACACACACAAATTTGGGATAGCAGTTTTGCCCTGTTTGGTAGAGAACTATGTTATAAGCCATGGCATGTCTAAGGACAAGACAAAAAGCCATCTTCTTGTATAATCTCCAAAACTGACAGTCAGCAGTCCAAAGGCTGATGTTAAGTGCTGATGGAGGCGGAAATGCTTCACTAAGTTTTCAGAACAAAGCTCACTGGTTCACTGGCTTAGGAGGACAGGAGACTCTACAGCATCATCATAAACATATAGAACAAAGGGAACTTCAGTCGGAGTGACGGTGCACTGGAAATAAAGAAATAGACCTTCTAGAGCTAGGAGACATCGTCTAAGTTGACCTCCAGCAATAGGGTACCCAACACACCAATATGATCTCAGTTATGTCCAGTGGGTGATGGAAACTGATAACGAATGGAGTTCTGACATGACTCTGTCTCATAGAGGAATCCATGGGTGTAGACCGACAGTGTGGCTCTGTAATAGATAATCATAGATCTGGAGAATGATCTATATAGCCATCCTCTGGGTTTTGAATAAGTGAAGAGAAAGGCAAAGCAAAAGAATAAATACCAACACAAACATACATACATACATACATACATACATACAAACAGATAGACAGACAGACACCAAAACACCCTCAGGTCAGACACTCAAAAAAAAAAAAGAAAAAGCAGATATCAACTGGAGAAATTCCCATTGAAGCAGTCAGCCACACTCCCAAGTTCCCAGTTGTGAGTCCCTGACAGAGCAGAGTGTCCCCTTGGGTGAGGCTTCCAAAGTTTAAAAAAAAATCCCAGCAGAAAGATAACATCAAATTGTATACTTTGTCCTAGAACACTTAGGAAGTTGAGGCAGCAGCTGGATTCCAGATTGAGCATTCTTTCCATGGCTGGGCATCCAGCTTCTCTCTCTCTCCCCCAATGGGGGCATTTTTATCTTGTGCTGTGAACACTAGTGACCTCTGTTGGAAACGGGTCACCTTTCAGCTGTCCTCAAGGACACTGTTTTGCTCTTGGTCTGTTTTAAATGTTTCCTTACCCTCCCTGTCACAGAGTAAGAGAGTCAGGCCATCTGCCAGATGAGCAGCCTTGGAGGGTACTATCAGACAAACATACTTGGGTCTGAAATGGGGTGGGGCAGCCCCACTTTCAGAGCCAACTTCTCAGTGAGCTCACACAGCATGAGACAATGTAGGTCTCTCAGCCCATCATGTAGCTGGCCTATGTGGTGAGGGCCTTCAGCGGAGAAAAGAGCTAACAGGAAACCTCAGATTTAAATTCTAAGTGGAAGGAAACTGGTAAGTGCCAGCTTTTCAGGAGTTAAAGGATGTGAGGATCTAGATACCCAATTCCATCCCATGAGCTCAATGGAATTCACGTGGGGTAGATGATAGTGGGCTACCAGAGTCGAGCAGCAGCCCAGATTTAACTGCTGTGCTAACCATGGTGTGTCTACTAGACTAGAATAGGGAACTGGCACCCAACAAGTGGATTCATTGCAGTCCTTGTCTCTATATCATTTCCTTCCTTCTTTCCCTCCTTCCCTTCTTCTCTTCCTTCCTTCTCTTGCTCCCCGTTCCCCTCCCTTCCTTTATCTCTTTCCCTTTCTTCTTTTTTCTTCCTTCATCCTCCTTTCTTTCTTCTTCCCTACTCTACCTTTTTCTTTCATCCTCCTCCTTCTTACTCTCCCTCTCCTCCTCAACTCCTCCTTTCTCCTTCTTTCCTTCTTTGACAGATTCTCAATTATCCCAGTCTGGTGTTCAGCTCAACACATAGTCAGGGATGCCTTTGAACTTTTCATCCTCCTGCCTCCACTTTCTAAGTGTTAATATTAGAGTTGTGGGCTACCACACCCAGTTAATGAAAAGCTTAGAGCAATCAATAGATAGATAGATATAGATAGATAGATATAGATAGATAGATATAGATAGATAGATATAGATAGATA
>LOJH01005359.1:11450-30803 GCA_001685095.1 Ellobius talpinus | reverse complement strand
GGGTGTGTGTGGGTGTGTATCTATGTGCTTCTGTAAGTGGAGGCTTTTCCATCCTCTTAAAGATTTTGAATTTTTAAGCTGTGGGACTTGATTTTCAACTCAAAGAATAAAAGTGAGTAAGGATAAGTCTGTGCCAAGATCTCCTGAGAACATTGGGAGCATGGGATGGGGACCATGGGAGAGGATAGAAGGGGAGGGGAGAGGAAAGGAGTGGAGCGGAGAAAAATATATAGCTCAATAAAAACAACAGACAGAATAAAACAAAAAACAAAACAGACAAACAAAAAAAAAGAGAGAAGAAGTCTGTGCAATAGGATGGTTTTCCAGAGCTGTGAGTGGAGGGTTTTAGATTCTAACTCTGCTTGTCTGACTCAAGTCTAAGACTCGGACACAGGATACCTGACCTTTCTGCAGCTTTTTCAATGTTTCCAGCAAGTCTTCAGTCTTACTCAGAGATAGGGCCTGCCCTGTAGAAAGGAAAACCAGAATTACAGGACCCAGTAGGAGTAAAGGTAAAGCCAGGGAAGACATAAACCCCGGTAGAGGAGCAGCAAGGATTCTGTAGAGACTCCTGGGCTGCAGCCAAGGCTGGGCTGAGGGTCAGGTTTCCTTCCATCAGAGCAGGGCACCCGGGGAACCCTGTTCTCTGTATCTAAGGAGCATGAATCAGCTTCTCCACAAGAGGACTAAAGACATTCCAAAACTCCCCGTGGTCCAACTCAGGCTGAAAAGAATGTATCCCTGACTCTGCTGCTGCTGAAAGTCATCGGGAAGTTCTAATCCATGTGACAGGGAAGGCAGATTACATACTGATTTCTTTAAAATTAATTATAGCCCTAATTTGTAAATTCTAACGAACTGATGGGTCTAGACATGGCTACACGTGCTGATAATACATATTTATTTAACTCATGTGTGTATGTTGCTGTACATATGTATCAGACTATGGGGAGGCACATGTGATCATGTGGACAAATTTACAGGACAGAAGCCAACTTCTCTGTCACACGCCACTGTACTTTTGTGACATAGTCTCTCACTGTATATGGGGCTGTTCATGTCAGCTGGACTACCCAGCCAGCCTGAGCCTGGAAATTGACTCATATCCAACCCTCATCCCTGCTCACCCTGGCCTGGGGTTACAGACTCTGACTGCTGTACTTGGTTTGGGATTTGAACTCAGGTCCTCAGGCTTGTGCAGCAAGCACTTTACCTACGGGACCATCTCCCCAGTCCTTAAGCATCTTAAGCAGAAAGAAGTGGGTTGAGGAACCTCTTGATGTACAGCCAAAACACTGTTTATGAAAGCATAAAAGCCCCCAACGCCATGCTTACTCCTACTTCAATTTGATATGCCATGTTTTGTTGATATCCATGGAAGGGCTGCCCTTCTCTTAATAGAAATGGAGGAGGAATGGGTGGGGGACAGAGGGGAAGTGGGCGGAGGACTGGGAGGAGAGGAAGGAGGGGGAACTGCAGTCACAATGTAAAACAATAAAGAAGAAAAAAAAGAAAGTCCCCACCAAAAAAAATGGAATTACACCAAGATTTTGACTTTTTTATACTAATCCAAAATACATACAAAGAAAGGACAGGTGAACATGGTAATGATGTTATTGGGAATCTACTCAATATTATGAAGACTAGGAATCAATACACACACACACACGAACATGCTGATGTACCATGGAGGGATTAGGGGAGAATCCTACATTAAAAAAGATTTGTATATACATTTCTCAGGCCTCATTTGAGAATACACATACACGNATGTACATGCAGATGCACGGTGGAGACTTTGGAAAAACCCACATCAAGATTGTACCCACATTTCTCAAGCCTCACTAGAGGCAGGGACAGAGCCCCTCACTAGAGGGCAGGACCCAGGGACCTCTGTTCAGCCCAGTCTTGTCCTCCCCTCCTCCCCTCAGACTGTTTAAAGGCACAAGGAAGATGGTGAGAAATTCACTATTGTCCTTGCCAGGAAAGGTGACTTGTGACTTTGTTCTTCTCTTAAACCCTCAGTTCAGTTTCACAGTTCATCTTGTGTGGACTTTCATTCCTGAATCTTGGCCAACTCCTTAGATTTAACCTCTTGGCCTCAAATATACTGAGCAATCGCATTACCTATCCTATTTACCACTGTAACTGGTTATGCACTCTTATGTGGAACCAGCGTAAGAACCTCTCCTCTCGACTCTTTTCATACAATTACAGATAACTACTAAAAGCCAACAATGGAAGAACTAGCAGCATTAAGAGATATTCCCATCAGTCAAGTTAACAGCACTTTCTTCCTTGAGGCTGAAGAACTTAACAGTCTGCTCTGGGGTGTAAAGATCCTAAGGCCAAACATTTGTAAGTTTGGGGCCTGAATAAATTCGAACATAATCCCAATGTCGAGACCTAAAATCATGAAAGACGATCTCTAAGATTGAGTTCAGTTAATATTGTAAATATTTTCAAACATGAGTTTGAATGCACAGAAGAAATAAAAAAAGGAGAATAACCCGAGGCCTGGATCAACAGACTACAACGAACTGAACTTACGTGGCTCCTGATTCAAGCAAAGGCATTTTTCATGATGCATACTTCTATAGATGTTTTAGCATGAGCCCATAGTACTTTAAAAATTCAAACAAACAACAGTCCTAGGAAGAATGCCACAAATTCTTGAGATCAATGATAAAAGCTCAAACCCCAGTGACCTGCTCCTTTCCATAGAAAGCTGGACAGAGAAGAAATATAGCTCATAAACACAGACCACAGGCAGAAAGTGCTTCTCCATAGCAGTAAAGAGTCCCTTGGCCTCAGACCGCAAGTTCCCAGTTCCTCTCCTTAGAAGTCATTCAGTGACTCAAGCTGTTGCTTGACATACAGGCAAACACCCTTTCTCCACAAACAGGACACCAAGTCGCACAGGATGTCACAGCTCTCCTGGTTTTCACTTGACAAGGTATACTTGTGGTCAGTTTCTTCTTCGGTGGCGGTGCAGTCTTCCAGTGTACATATGCCGTAATTTAAGAGCAGCCTCCTACTGCTGTCTATACGCTGTCTCCTTCACAGGCACAAATGTGACACGGTTACTGTTTCCTTTTCTCAGCTGCAGAGACAAAGTCCTATAAAGTAGGTCCTCCCTCTGTGTCTGATGTTACTGTGTCCCATACTTCCTTTCTCTTGTAAGGATATTTACCACTGAATTACGGTTCATCCTAAATCGGTATGAACTTATCCTAAGTAGTTATATCTGCAAAGATCCTATACGCTGGTTACTTTGTATTTTGTTTGGTCTGGATGTGTATGGATAATGCCTGCATGTACATCTGTGCTCTACATGTCTGGTGCCCAGAGGTCAGAAGAGGAGTCAGATCCCCTAACTGGAGTTATAGAAGGTTGTGAGCTGCTGTGTGGATGCTGGGAATCCAGCCCGGGTCAGGTGGAAAAGCAGCCAGGTGCTCTTAACCACCGAGCCCTCTCTCCTGCCCCGACAGTTTTAATTAGCAACTTGCCAGAACCTAGAATCGCTGGAGAAGAAAGCCTCGATGGGAGAATGATCTAGATCAGGTTGGCCTGTGGGCACGGTGCTGGGGGATTGTCTAGACTTAGTTAATGCAGGAAGATCCAGCTATTGCTATACTAGTCCCTGAGTTAGGGTCCTGACAGAGAGGAAAAGGCTGACTGAGAGCAGGGAGTAAGAAGGCAGCATGGCGGCATGTGTTTCCCTCTGCCCTTGGCTGCGGGTGTGTGGCATGCCCAGCTGCTTCTGTGAGTTCCTGCCCTGATTTCCCAGCTGTGATGCACTATTACTTGGAACTGTACGCCAAATAAACTCTTTCTCCTCTAAGTTGATTTGTATTGGAATAGTTTATCACAGTGACAGAAATGAAACTAGAACATTCTGTTTTCAAATAAGGTCATTTTTTGGCATTTTTTTTATTTTGGAACAACTTCATATGCATGTATCATGTATAATACTTTGAAGCTCTGGTGGGCCCAAGCTGGGGAAGGGGTAATAGTTTTATTTCAATTAGTCCTTGGGATGTTGTACATCAAACCTGGAACCTTGCACATGTTAAGCCACGTGGCCAGCTTGAGGGGCACACTTTTACCTAGTATCCATTCAACACATGCTTCTGCTTTCCTTGGCCTGTGCTTGCGGGACACATCTGAATACTACTTCAAGACCGCATGCTACATCAGAGGCTGTGCCTATCATTACATTTGACTGACAAAACCAGCGCCTCAGTGCAAGCTTTCTGGGACTCTGCACCAAGACATTTTTATCTCATCTATATCGGAAACTCCATTCCAAAGAATGATCTTAAAGGCACTGTTAACGGAGGTAGATATGACCTTCACTGCTTCAGTGCCACAACATTAACATCCGGTAGGAACCTGAAGACACCTCAGAGCATCAGTTACGGCACACTGGTAGGGTGAAATTCTTCACAGCCAGTAGCAATCACATTGGACAGCGGCTCTTCTTTTTTTGTTTGCTTTTTTACCTTGAGCTCGTCTTGCTGAATGTTGGGCACTTGTTCATCTTCTTCGCATCCTTTTTTCTCGCTATAATGAACTAGGAATCATTTGCTTGCCTTTGCACTTTAATTATTTTTAGTTACTTAGACATGGATAGTAGAACATGGTATTAAATGTCTGTGGGATGGAGAGAGGGCTGAGAGGTAACAAGGGCAGGAGTAGAAGTACTGCTCTTCCAGAGGACCCAAAATTCAGTACCCAGCACCTACCTCAGACAGCTTACAAACTACCTGATTCCCGCTACGGGGAACCCAGTGACCTCTCCGGCCTTCTCTGGCACCTGTGCTCACATGTACATACCACACACACACACACACACACACACACACACACACACGAAAATATAAGTAAAATCTCATTTCACCAACATTCCCTTCTCAGAATTAACCACTGTCAGCAGCTAAAGTGACTATATTTTCATCTTTTAGAATAAATATATTTCATGTGTCACTTACTTAAAAAAATTAGTACAGAAATAGCATCCTAAAACTCCAAACACTACAAAATCTTTGAATAAAAATTCCCCTTCTCTTTGGTCCTGAATCTCCTTACCATGATACACTCGTCTCTGCTAATATGTATATTGGATCTATCTCCTCCTGAGACATTCTTATTATTTAAAATCATTTTAATATTTTGCAAAGAAAGAAAAGCACATGACAGAGAAAGGTGTTTGTCTGCTGAACATTTTATGAAAACTTTCAAACGCAGAGTGTGAGGATGTCCGGATGAACCCGAATATACATGTCCCAAACACTAGGGCTGGTAACATCCAACCCTCTTTGCTTCTTCTGCTACTCCAGTCATGATCAGCAATCACCATGTGGTATCGCCAACACTCAGACCATACGTAAGAGCCCATGTGTTCTCCAGCTGGCTTTTGCAACTGCTTCTGCAGAAGCTCCATCCGTGGCTTTCCTCTCTCTGCCTTTTAACTGCTAGTCATAAGACCCTTGGTCAGTAATAAGAACGATTTTTAAAAATTTTATCTTTATTTAACATGTTTGAATGTTTTGCCCTGCATGTGTGTCTGTTCATCACATGTATGCTTTATCCCTGTGGAGGTTTAGAAGAGGGTATTAGAGTTACAGGCAGCTGTGAGCCAGTGTGGATGCTGGGAATTGAACCTGGTCCTCTGCAAGAGCAGCCAGTGCTCTTAACTGCTGAGCCATCTCTCAAGCCCCCAAGTGGTAAAAAAAATTTTAATTTAAAGTTTTAAATCTCTGCTGTCGAAATTCCTACAGCCAGTAGCCTTTACGTTATCTGCCCACTTGGGTGTGGCCTCTTATACTATAAATGCCGATGTAAAGCACACGTTTGCTCTCTTCTGGCTGCGGGGTTCAGTTGCTGTTCTCCATTCAAGTAGAGGACTGTGATCTGTGAGTCTATCCCTAAATAAATAACCTTTTGTTATACTCAGTTTTGAGTTAGTGTGGGATTTCGTTTTAGCATCTGTCTTCCTATCTCTGTTAACTTAAAACAACAAAAACCTTCCCTATTACAAAAGAAAAGAGCCTGTGGAGAATAAGTCCCCTTTTAACATTTTATTTTGAAATTATTTCAGATGTACACAAAAGTTGTAGAAATAGGCTGTGGTACTCTATCATCCCCACCATGTTTTGAGTGTTTTTCATCTGTAAGCTGCAGATAGTATGACCTATTAATACTCAATACTCCAGTGCATATTTCCTATATACAGAGACTCTAACTGCACAATAGCCATTAAAACCTGGGTGTTAACATTGGTCCGATGCTAATGTATAATCCTCAGGTGCTGCTCAACTTTCCCTTTCCCTCTTAATTTTAAATTACATATTACTACCTAGTTTTCTAAACGATAAAACAATGAATCACAAGAGGCCTCAATTTGTTCCCCTCCCCCGAATCTAAGGCCCTTAACCAGTTATCAGTGTGCTTACCTCAGAGACTTTCCAGGAAGCTGTTCTTGACAACCCCACTACTCAATAATAAAAATAAAACTTCTGGGGCCTTTTATAAATGAACAATCATATCAACTGAAAATTGTTTTTTCACCTCTTTCAAAAAAACCTACAATCTACATGACTCTCCCTAGATTTGGTCATTTTTGTGACCACTTCTTGTATCCTGCCTCTGTCAGTAAGTCACCCGCCCTTGGTCCATGTGTTTGGGTAGTTAATCTCTGTGGTTACCTAGCATGGAGGCTACAGATGTGGAAGAGCATCTGCTAAAAACTGAAGCCTCCACCAGAAGGCCTGGATGCCACTGGTGCTAAGTATGATCCCCCTAAGCCCAATTCAATGGCAAAGAAATATAACTTAATATTCGTTCCAACTTCCTCCAGGGCCGGTGAAGTTCCTCATTAAACATGAGGAATTTGAAAGTTTGATGCTAAGATTTTAAATCTCTGTGGCACTGTATCAACCTCTTAATAAAGTGTGGTTCACTTCTGTCTGATTTTTATTCTTCTTTGAACACGGGCACCCAAATGAGGCTACATTTAAGACAGATTCTGTTAGAATGATTTCATCATCCACCCATTGAAAAAAAATATCGTGTACCAAGTACCAATTAGGTGTTTTGGGTGCCCAGGGAAACTGCGGGTCTTATACTTGAAGGTCACACCCATTGTTTTGGAATCTGAATAGACAGGTCTGGCAAGATGCCGCCTCCCATGTTTGGTCACATGGGGACAGACCTGGTGCTCAGGACGGGAAGGTGGATATAGACAGGAAGACAACGTCTGAACCCACTGAAGCAGGGTCAGGGTCACTGGTCATGCTATTTTCTCTACTTTAGAATGTTTGGGAATTTTCTGTAATTAAAACAAAAACACTCTTCTGGTGGATTTACCGTGATACACATTTTCTTCTGAAGGAACTGCAATTTCCAGTAGTTTCTAGGCTCAACTCCATCTCCTTGACCCCACTGAGGGGAGAAGCTTCATTACTTAAGTCAAAACAAATCTGAAAACAGTGTGAGAAAACCACTCAAGGGCCTTGAACGGTCCATGTAGTAATCATCTAGGCAGGCTGTAGCAACAGGGCAGTTTTTGTGAGAACATTACTATCCCTTTCCGATTTGCTTAGTAATGGATGCTGAAAAGAACTGCTTAAGTATTTAATAACGTCAATAATGTTGGCAAGTTAACCTAGGTGATGAGAACACTCAAGTTATTTATTTCCACTGTGTGGAAGTTAAAAATCTCAATAGGCTAAAAACATTTTTTTTTCTAAAAAAAACTACTGTCAATTATTATATTGGGCCAAAGCTCTTCTACCCTATGGGCCCTCACTACCTCCGGCGTCCTCAGCCTCCTCAGCTCCCAGCCACTTCCCAACGTGGAGCATCTGCGCATGTGGAAAAACAGTGGCTGGGAAAAGCAGCACGTGCCCGCTACGGCGATTATAGGAAACCAGGGGGTGGGGCGACATAGGTATCTGCTCTGAGCAAGCGCAGAACATCTGCAACGCAACTGATGGCACGCATGCTAAACAAGGCTGGGGAAGCAAGATAGTGGGCTGTTGAGGAGGGTTGTGCGTGCAAGCTCTCGCTGCTGCAAGGGCCAACGGTCCAGAACAAATGTGTTCGTCCTGAGGAGCCGCACAACAGAGTTCCAAGCCCTGTCCGGTCCACATTGAAGGGGCTGAAAGAAAGTTATCTCTCTTGAGTAGAAGCCTTGAAGGCAAGGAGCATCTTCGCAAAGCTGCATCCCGGCCGCTGGGTGAAGTCACGTGGCATGTGTTACACAGGTAGACACTGGCGGCAACCTTATTATTCATGTAAGAAACAGCCCGAATTGGTGGGGCTTGACTTTTTTTTTAAGTAGGGGAAAATTATGGAGAAAAAAGGGCATGAAGGACAGAGGGACAGAGGAATGTCTTGTGGGATTCAACTTTAGACCCTTTCTGTAGTTTTCTTTAAACAGCTCTAGGCTGGTTTCAAGCATAGACTAGTCCTATATTGCAAATTCTTGAGCCCTTGTGGGTTATTCACCCCTACCCTGAGGACAGCCTCAGCCCAGTCTCAGGTCTGCTTGGAAGATGGACATGGAGCAACCTGTGCTGCTTAGAAGAGGCTGGGGGGGGCAGCTGGTAAAGGGTGCAGTGGCATTCAGGTTAGTTAACAGGGCGAGGCAGAGGGCAAAGAGGGTTTTTGACTTTCCTAGATGTGGAGGTGCATACGGGGGCTCACAGAGCAACCTGTGCCCCTAGCTGCTGTGCCCCTTCTCCCATTTATGGGCAAACCCTGAGATCTTGCCCACCTGCCCGGGACCAGCCCCACACAGACTTCTACCCACATTTCCAGAGACAGAATTTAGAAGCCAAGTGTGGTGACTCCGGCAGTCAGTCAGAGTCCAGAGAACAAGCCATTGTTGGGGGCCTGGTCCACCGAGGTGGAGGGCGGTGTGGAGTACTTGGGGGGGTAACGGATGAAAAGCCGGTCCTCTTCCTTCCTCACCCAGCGCAGGAGCTTCGTCACCACTAAGATGGCACCTGCCTTGGTCACCAGGGGGCTGAGGCAAGTATAGAGTTCAAATTTGGAGGTCACCTGGGGAGATGGGGAGAAGACAGTCAGATGGGGTAGATTTGACCAGGAGTAATCCTAGCCTCCCAAACCCAACCTTGGGTGCTCCTGAAGCTTGGAGATGTTCTTGGCAACAACTGGATGTGGCTTGCTGGGCTAAGGCAGGCAATCTGGGATTATCCTATCAAGGGCAGACAAGAGGCCAGGTGGATCAGTGGCTCAACTGGATCATTCTGACTGTGTGTGTGTGTGTGTGTGTGTGCTTCTCAGTTTGCTTAGCTGTGGATTAGAGATAACAGTAACACCAACCCTCAATACTCAGTGAGCAATCATCACACACAAGGCTGTTCTGTCCTCCTTCCCCTATGACCTTGCACACGTGGTCCTCACACCACCCCGAGAACGACCCCAGAGATCTTCAGTTCCTTTTTTGTGCCACTTCCCACTGCTCTCCCTGGTGTTCTCTTTCTGCCCCAGCAACTTTGGTCTTTCTTTGCTGTTCCTCAAACGCAGCCAGCCGCAGCCCTGCCATCCCTTCTCTACGCCTGCAGCTGCTCCCCCAGGCAGCTCGCCACCTTCACTCCAGTGGGAAGTCATCTATTCAGCAAACCCCCTCCCACGCACCAATGTACAGCCCTGGGCCTACTGTGTCTCGGTTTTAAAATGCCAGCTCTCTAGAAAAAGCTGGTGAGGCTCCTTGGCAAAATGGCACGTCCAGGAAGCATGGAGTAAGTAAAGTGAGCCAGCTGTGTGCACAGTGACAGAAATGTGTCGGCGGGAAACAGGGCCCAGGCTGCCCAAGTCACGGAGTCCACAGGCTAAGCTAGAAACAAATGCAGTAAATGCTAGATACTATTTTAGACCACCAAACTCAAGAGAAAGCTCATGGGGTCATATTTCAACAAAATATAAAATTTGGGGCCAGTGAGATACCTCAGTGGAAGAAAGCACTTACCACCAAGCCTGACAACCTGGTAGAAGGGAGAGTATCGATTCCCACAAGCTGTCCACTGGCCTCTACACTTATCACATGTGTGCACACATACATGCTAAGTAAATGTAGTTCTTAATTAAAAAATCCAGTAAGAATTATATAAAGTCCCAACTATAAATGTAAAAAGTAGGACAGTTAGAAAAACCGCCAGCAGGCAAAAACCTAGTAACTGCTGTATTTCAAATCAAGGAGGCATATTAAAATGAGAAGGAGGTGTATAATTCTAACACCCACAAATACAGAGTCCATAGATGCCACAGGTGCTAGTTACAAAGGAGAAGCACTTTATAGTAGAAATGTGCCAGACCCCACCTTAACTAAGCACCCAAGCGTGCACCACATGCCCTGAAACAGTGCAGAAACTGGCTCGTGCCATTTGGCGCATAACTTCTCACTGTAATCACGGTCCACTGTGACAAAGACCCGAGCCAAGGGGTCCTCTACTTACTGATATCCTTCAAAAGTGCCAAGGCAACAAAGCCTGGGGAACCTTTCCAGAATGGATGAGACCAGGGTACATAAAAGGCAGATCCACCATGTGATCCTGGACTGGGTTCTGGACCAGTAAGCTGACATGAATGGACAAGTGGCAGAAGGCCAATGAAGCTTGTAGATTCTGTGTCACAGCAGTGACAACCTCCTGGGTTTGGCAGGTCACCACAGTTTTGTGAAAGTTTAGCTTTGGGGAACATGAGTCATTTTATGATAATTCCTTATACTAGCTTTACTACTTCCAACTCCAGAGTTACTTAAATTAGAAGCAACAAAAACCAAAAACCAAAATGCCAACCTAGAACAGTGCTGGATCCATATTAATATGCACTGTTATTTACAGAATGTGGTGGGGAAGGCTTTACTTCCTATGGGACTGCCTGCCTGGCCACCAGCCTCCCTCAGTAGCTGATCTTTAACAGTCCCACAGGAAGGTCACTCCGGCGAGAGGGCACGAAGTGGTCCTGAACCTGCAGTGGTCAACGAGAGCTGGGGACTCTATCCTGGTAGTCAGGGAATTGGCAAGCACAGCGATAGCTGCAGATGGGATCCTTGAAAGGCCAAGACCCTGCCTGTCCTGACTGCTCATGGAGAAAAGCAAAGGAATGGCAGGCCTAAGGTAGGGCTGCATACAGCGAGAAATCCTTCTGTAGTTGAAGACACGTGTGCTCGTAGGGTCAGTGGTGCAGACAGAGGCAAAGCTTGGGCAAGTCCCTGTGTGCCTACGGAGGGTGCTAAAGGTTCACCATAGGGAAAGCAGGCTTGCAGTAGGGAACTGATTTACTGTCAGCCTGACCAACTCACCCAGGCCAGCAGCGTCTCCTTCTCAGCCACATGGTAAATGAGGCGCAAGGGCCGGGAGGTGCTATGGAGGCGAGCATGCAGGCGGTGATACAGGTCGGACAGTCGCTGTCGCTCCTCCTCGCGGCTGTACGGGGCCTCTAGCTCAGGACTGCAACAGAGGGAGGCAGCAGCACCGTGAGTTGGCCTTGGGCCTGCCTCCCAGCAGTCTAGGGACTGCAATTAGGTTATGGGGCTCAGCCTCCCGCCTTAGACTTGAGGGTTTCTGTTGGCTGTAAGCCAAGCTGCCTCCATTAAACTAGGAAGGAGGGCCTTTCTCCCACTAGAACAGAGAACTGTCTGCTCCCCCTTTCTAGGGCACAGCTGGCTAGCTCTCCTAACTCATGTGTATAAGATGCTGACAGTCCTGGTTAGACATGTCTTCAATCGCCTGCAGGGAGGGTCAGGGCCCACCTGGTAAACTGTGGTAGCTGGCGGTGTTGGTCAGGGATGTCCAGTGGTTTATAGAGGAAATGCCGGAGGCCAGGTGCTCCCACAGCCTGCACACTGTAGGCAGGGGCACTGGCTGCAGGTCCATTAGAGAAGCTGGCAGCCTCCCCAAGGGTACGCAGGGCACCAAGGTGGTGCATTCCATCTTCAACCAAGCGCCGGCAGGCAGCCATGGCATGGAAGGCTTCCCGGTTGGTACCAAGCAGTAGCAGGCAGACAGGCATGGAATCCAGGCGGGCCACATAGGCATAGAAGAAACCATCTGGGTTGAAGCGAGGCAGGCACACAGGTGCCCATGCCTCACCTGCTGCAAAGGCCGGAGCACCCACCCAGTCAAGCAGCAGCTGCAGATCAGCTGGGTCCAGCCGGCACTCAGCCAGCACATTCCTCTCCTGGGCTGCTGTTATCAGTCGACCGCCAACAGCCAGCACTGACAGGGCTAGGCCCGGGGCTGTACAGCGCCGCAGAAGTGTACCCAGGGCATCCCGCAGAGGACGGGCCAGAGGCACACAGCGCACTGCACCCAGGAGCAGGGCACCGGGGTCTTGCTCCACATTGTCCAGGAGCCGGTCCAGTGTGCGCTCTGAGCCAGCCAGCAGACGACGGAGGTCATAGTTCTGCTTATGTGCGAAGATGCGGGCCACGCTTGCACGCGTGAGTGTGCTCACAATCTGTGCGTGTACTGCCAGCAGCTCGCCCCGTAACTGTGCTGCCGATTGTGGAGTCCGGGACACAGCCACCAGCAGGAGTGGGCCCTGCTGCAGGAACACCAGCTTGTGGTCCTCTAGGGGAAGGAAGAGTGGGTGGGGCAGAGGCAGACCATGAGCCAGGGATCAGACAGGACAGCTTTCCCAAACACTCTCCAACACATACAGAGCCCCTGGCCTGAGCCCGAACTCGGGTCGGACTCCGCCAGCACTCAAATTAGGACATGGACAAGCTGGGGATATTGGGACGTTTGCAGAGATACGTGGGCTGTGGAGGAAGCACGTAATTTAGACAGACAGCATGGAGTCAGGGTGGTGGGAATGGTAAACCGGACAAGGACGGAAACAAAGCCAGGTCACACAACACACCTCTGCACCCCCAGACAACCGGGTAGTATACTGCCAGCCACATGGATGGAACCCAAAGAGATGAACCTCCCCCCCGCCCCCACAGACACCCTCACTGACTCACTTCTGGTGGTTAGACAGAGACTCATGTATACAGACAGGCAGCTACCCACGGCTAGTTACAGACCACCGAACTCCTAGCCCTAGTCCCACCAGTCCCCATTATGTCCCCCGTTCTCTTCACTCACCCGCGTAGATGGCTCGGATGGCATCTCCTGCACTCTGTACGAAGGATACGAGGGCCGTCATCACACCCATGGTGGCAGACAGGGCCTCCACACTACCATACCGTGAGTAGATGGGCTTGCCTGCCTCGCTCAGCACAAACACGTGCTTCCTTTGGCTGCGCCAGTCCTCATCACTGGGGTCTCCGTCACTGGGGTCCCCATCAGTGGGATCTTCTCCCTGGCCCTCAGAGCTACCCTCAGGTTCGCCAGGGGGATTGTCGTTGGAAGCTGCAGTTTTCCAGGGCTCACAAGTGCTTGATGGGGCCTCAGCCTGAGGCAAAGGTGGTAGGAGGTTGGCTGGCTGGTCCTTGGCCTTGGATCCTGAAAGGGAGCCCTGAGTGGCTCATCTCCTGCTAACCCAGCATTTCGACAATCTACCAAATCCTTACCAGTCCCCTGACCCCCCAATGACCCATGCATGCTGACAAGACTCTCCACAGGTCTTCCTAGCTATTCAGTGAACAATGGGTGACAATGGCTGGAATGTTCCTACCTGTGTCCACTAAGGTTTTAATGAGCCCCACCCCCAAACACAAATAACCCAACATGTTCTCAATGTTGTTTACTAGTCCCCCCATTATTTCCTTTCAGCACTGCCATTCCTAGGTCTTCAAAGCGCCCCACTCTCCAAAAAACTATTAATCTGTTTATCTGCAGTGGTTCTTCACTAACTTCTCTGGCCCCTTGTTTATTCTGATGTGTACTTACCCCTCAAAGGCCACCAGTAAAATGCACCCACTGACTCTCCTAATCTTCTTGACCCTCCTCCACATCCACCAATCCCCAGTGATGCCCACTAACACTCTTGGTTAACCACACTCCCAGTAACGATCCTTAATTCTCCCATTAGAGTGGCCATTGACAGCCACTGACATACACATCACCAGGACTCCCCTAACCTTCTACCACTCCCCCTATTTACTTCTACTCCTGCATTATCAGCCCAGCAAGTACATATTAATATCAGCAACACTTTAGACTCCAGTAACTTACATGGCGGCTCCATGCCCCTCCACTCTATCAATGTCCACCATTAATCATCACTAACATATAAGGCTTTTATACATCCACTGCTCTTCCCCCCAAGATGAAACCCCTTGCTTCCTTCCACTCACACATTCATCCCCACTGCCACTGACATCTACTGAGGCACCCAATGATAATCATCGGTTTGCAACCTCATCTAATTTTCTCACACCCAATGTTTTCATATTTTCTTAATTGTGCACTGATAATCCCATTTCCAAATACCCGAGCAACTTGTCTCCATTCCCATTACTGTCAAGATGACCCTTTTTGAACCCAACCACACCCTTTTTGATTCTTCAAGGATCTAAGCACAGGTCAAGTACATTCTGATTTCCCCTACAACAGAAGGGTGTCCCGGAATGTGGGAACTCCAATGTTAAAATGAGCCGATTCCAGACAAGTTAGCACAGACTATCCTCCTACCATTGACCCCTCACGATAGGATACATTTGCCCCTCCCGGGAAAAAGCTGACACCAACTGCCTTCTTTGCCATTTCTCAATGATTGCAATTAAATTAGCAAGTCTGTGACCAACGACTGATAGAGCTATGTATGCCTCAAGCTACTTTCTTGGGGCCCCAAACACTGCCCACTGGTCTCCCGTTGATCTCTTTCCCCCTCAGCTAGCAATGACAAACCCCAGGGACTACTTCCAAGACTCGGTCGAGGAGAGCTATACCTGTGTCCTCCGGGTCCCCATCTCCGGGATCCGGCGTGCTCGAGTGAACCCCTTCACTGTCTCCAGCCTCCTCAACGGTGAACTGCGTGTCCACCAAGTCCTCCACGCCCCCGGGGTCTGGGACAGCACTACCTTCTCCGGACTCCATCTGCACATCCCTGGGGAAAAGGGGAATCGAGGGTGGTGGGCAGCAACAGAAAACTTCTTAAAAGCCTTTAGGGAGCCAGGCCCCCTGGCAACGCTCCTAGCGCTGTTTCCCCTACGGTTTCCGACAGGACGCGACATTCAAAACCATGATCAAATACTTGCACCCTCCGGTACTTTTGGAAGGGTGACGCTCCGATGAGCCCTCGCAAACAGCGATACACTGACACCTGTTTCAACCCCGCATCTCAACTGGGTGGAGAGCAACACTTCCAGGAGCCGTGGCGGCACCACACTTCCTGGTGTGGTGGTGGTGGTGGGGGGGGGATAAGCCACACTTCCGGAAGCGACGCCTCCAGGGACACTTCCGGTTTCACAGTGGTAGTTACTCCCCGCAGCGCCGAGGGCTGCCGAACGCTGCGTTCCTTCACCGTAGCGGATGGCGCGGGACTCTCACGAAACTCTATGGAATCTTCTCTGAGCGACCTTCACCCGGACACAGCCAGGGTGGACTATGAAGCGGGGCGGGAGCGGATCACTGCTAGTACCAAGAACTACCGGCTGAAGAGGACGCAGCTAGCACGCTGGGTCAGGAGGGCGGAGCCTTGTTCCTTTCACCCAATCAAGAGTAGTCTTTTCCTTCTGTCCCGCCCCATTCTGGTAGCGCCTCTGCAAATACTGTCGCTCATTGGTAAATGCCATCCCTTGACTGACATCTCACTGTGTCTAACCGAAACCTTGAGTCTGTTCGTGTCTTGACTGGGGGCGAGATCGCGCCGAACCAATGAACTCACTCCCTCAGAACTAGGACAACTTCCCCGGTCATTTTTTTCAACAAGAGAGGCTGGGGCGGTCGTGGGGCAGACCGTCTGCTTGACGGACAGTCTCTCCTTCCAATCGCAATGTCGCGCGCAGTCCGGTCAGCCTATAGGACTTGGATGTTAAAGCAAGAGGCGGGGCTCTGCTTGTGGGATTGGCTCATGGGAGTCCGAACAGCGCCAGCCAGTGCGGGAAGGGGCGTGCGGAGGCAAAGGTAGGCTGCTTAGGGCTGGTATGTGCGGGAAACACGAACTCTCCCCACTGGCAAGGAGAGATTCTGTGGACCGAGCCAAACTAGACCATCAGCCCAAGCCTGGGGCGAGGTGGAGGGGTGGGGCTTTCAGGGACTGCTGCGTTCTGGTTGGCTGAGGATTCTGCTGCGGGGACCTCCGCGTGTCACCATTGACTGAGGGGGCAGCCACTGTAGTAAGGAATCTGGTGTCCCCAAGCACGTAGAGGTACATCCTTAAGGCTGCGCGGGTGGGGTTTTCTAAGCGAGCAGAAGGAGCTCCAAGCTGACACTTTTGTTCATTTTGCTCTCGAGTCAGAGACTCATATATGCAGTCTGGCTTTAAACTCGCGATCCTCCTCCCTCAGTCTCTATCTGCGTCCTAAACACAAGTCAGGACAGGATTCCAGTTGGGCTCCAGCACTCCGGCAAAGCAATCAGGTTTAGAATGAGGGCGTGGATGGACCTGCTCTGGATTCCCAGGTCCTTTTTCTTTGGGTCTTTCTGTACATCTGTCTTTGAGACTGTTTAAGCCTTTCAGTTTGTGTCTCTGAGTGTTACCATATTACTATCAGAGAAAAATACTATAATGATATAAAGGTCAATGATTTATGTTTTAAGACAGGATTTCATGTATCCCAGGCTGGCTTCAAACTCACTACGTGGCAAGGATTACTCTGCTTCCTGCTTCTGCTTCCCTAGTATGTGAGATTACAGGAGGGCCCACACCAGGTTTGTGTGGTGCTGGAGTTCATACCCACGGCTTCATGTATGCTGGGTGAGCACTCTACAATCTGTGAGGTACATTCCCAGCTCCAAGACCAATGAGATGTCTCTATCCAGAAGACATAGCATCCCTAAATATTCAAGACAAAACTTCAAAGTACGCTACTGACAAACTGACCAAACTCCAAGGACATAGTTGTCTTTTGCAAGAATGACCAGTAGATGGCAGAAAAATCCACATGATAGAAACTTTCAACATCAACTCACTGCCCGGTGAATATCAGGAAAACAGCAGAAAATTGTCAGGGGTTTAGGTCCTCACCTCCCCTACGAGAACCCAACCTCAAACTGTCTCAGAGTCTTGTTTCCCCTCGTACTTCTCTTCATTAAGACTCGTTAGGAGGACCGAGTCTACGCTGAAAACTCCTTTTCAGAAGGCTTCAATATGCTGCTTTGCACTTGTTACTAGAATGTTCTGAATTATAGCAGAGATTGTCAACCCAAAGTAGTGAATCACAAGTGGCTCGAGAGCTATATGGAATAACTTTGCCCAGGGGAAAGTTTCCCTGTCTGAAATAAGGTGCTGTTACAGTTCAGAAGTAGTGAGAGCTGGTGTTTGTTCAGAACTATGTAGTAGGCAAAATTATTAACCATTAAGAAGGAAAATGTGGCAACTAAAGATATAGCTTGGTGGTTAAAAGCACTTGCCGAGGACCCATGTTCAATTTCTAACACCCATGTCAGGCAACTCCAGGTCCAGGGCACCTGACACCCTCTTCTGGTTTCCACGGATTCTCGTGTTTATGTGGTGTTACACAGACAGGCAAATAAAAACAATGAGAACCAGAAGGAGTAGTAGCAGCAGTGGTTAGATTTGCCCTAGCATGCCTCCCTGTTGCTGTGATAGAACACTGACCCAAAACAACATTGGGGAGGAAGGGTGTGTTTAGACTACAGGCTGTGCTCATCATCCGGGGAAGCCGAGGCAGAAGCTTGAAGCACAAACCAGTGGAGAGCATTGTTTGCTGTCTTACTTTCCATGGCTGGCTCAGCCTGTTTTCTGATATAACCCAGGACGACCTGCCCAGGGTGGCAACATCCATGATTGACTGGCCCTTATCATATAAATCACTAATTAAGAAAATGTCCCACAGACTTGCCCCCAGGCCAATTTGATGGAGGCAATTCTTCAGTTAAGGTTCCCTCTTGCTAGGTGACTGCAGTTTGTTTCAAGTGAACTAACCAGCGCTTGACTCTAATTTAAATATCACATGATGTATATGCACAATGTTATATCATTTAAAAATTAATTATATAGTGAATGCTCTCCCACAATAATGAGCCTACTCCATGTATAATGGCATTAATCCATTTCAAATGGTGGATCCTCGATGCCTACCCTCTAAATACTGTCACAATGGCACTTAAAATTCAACATGAGTTTTAAAAGGGACAAATCTACGAAGTGTTTTGCAACAGTCATATGACATGATATTTTAAACAGTTTTAACTGAGAAGCATGCTAGTACTCAGAACAAATGCTTGCCCAAGTTCACAGGGTTTGAAAATGATACATGGCTATTTTTTCATTTGTTTATAGTACGTGGAATTAGCTTGATGTTAGTAACACTGAGGCGTTATGAATTCAGATGAATTGTAATTGCTCTCTTGACCGGATGAAGCCTGTGCTAAAATCTCATTAACTATACTACTTTGAACAGTGAATATGATTGGTTTGCCCTGAGTCAGTGTGACCCTAAGTTAATTTGTTTGGAAATCATGTGGCAATAGCTATGCTGATGTGAACAGAATATTTGAACCCAGGCTCCCCTGCTGGCTCCAGCTTACACTATCCTCTCTAGTTCAGTTGATAGAGTAGTTACAGAACACAAGCTAGCTGCTGCACAGGACCTGTTCTGTCTCCTAAAGCAAGGTTTGGCTTCAGATCTTCCCACCTGCTGTGCACCTCTGGTGGTGTGACTTGGTGTTTAAGAGCTTCATGCTAGAGCTGAACATCCTTGGGACCAGTTTTGCTCTTGTTACACTAGGAGTTTTGTGCCTAGGAAAGAGTGTCTCACTGATCCCTTTCCGAAAACTTAGTACAACTGTTAGGGTTCTCGGCTGCAAGTAAGAGAAGCCTGCTGCAGGCATTTCCTTTAAAGTCTATTGATGTGCACCCACATCCCTCCTAACAATAGTGGTTGGAGACCGGCGGGGTACCATGAGAGACAGAACTGGAGATCAGAGAGAACCTGAGAACTATACGCTGGATCTCTGCCCATGATTTTCTCTGCTTATCTTTGTTGTGTACCCAGGTCAGCTGAAGTTCTCGATTCCCATCTAGTTTTCAGCCACACAGGAAAAGCAGAACTTAAAGTCCTTTCTGAAAATATGGTGAGATAATTTGGTGGTGGTGGTAGATTTGTTTATATGTTTCTGGGTATTGATCCCAGGTCTTTGTGCTTGTAGGTCATGTACCCTACATTGAGCTACACTCTTCAGCCTTTCTTGAGTAGACTTCAAACACACACACACACACACACACACACACACACACACACAC
>LOJH01005358.1:12496-27026 GCA_001685095.1 Ellobius talpinus | reverse complement strand
TATATTAACCCATTATTCTGATCAATGTTAGCCATGTGGCTCAGTACCTTTTTCCAGTGGGGCAGCTTACATCTTGTTTCTTCGGTGGCCTGGGCAGGAATGTGGAGGAATTTCTGTTTCCCAGAATACTCCTGTTCTTATCGCCCCGCCTCTACTTCCTGTCTGGTTGACCTGCCTATACTTCCTGCCTGGCCAATCAGCGTTTTATGAAAATACATGATTGACAGAATACAGACAATTCTCCCGCACCAGCTCCTGGCAGGGGAGCTGCTGGGGAAGGACTCAGTTTTCTGTAAGGGCCTGGCCACTGGGAGTTTGACCTTGTGCTGTGAGTTTATAGGCAACACAAATTGGACTTGTTTTTTGTTGTTTTGTTTTTTTCTTTTTCTTTTTTCTTTGGGGGTGCAGTCCCAAAAGTGTGGAGTAGATCTGGGAGGACTGTGAAGTGAGGGTGATGGGGGGTTCATGATGTGAAATTCCCAAATAGATCATTTAATTATGTAAAAAAAATGATTGTTTTCACATGAACTAGTTATCAACAGGTATTAGATTGTATCTCTCTTTCATAAACTTAAAAACCCAGAAATGCAAAAAAAAAATTCCTCTGGCAAGAAATGACTTGCATGTGGAAAGTTGAAGAAGCAATGCAGAGAAGAAACCATGAAGTCAAACCACTTTGGGTCAGTTGCTGAAGGTGACGCCATGTGAGCAGGAGGCAGGTGACATGTGACCCAGCAAGCTGTAGCCTGGTGCCTTAAGCAAGGCAACTAGGAACTCATTTCCATATTCAGTACTGCAACAGATGCCAAGGAAGACCCAGAGACAGCAAAAAGAGTAGAACTTTAATCAGTAGGTTAAGTTACAAATTGTCAGAGTTAGGACTTTAGGCTCATGGGGTTAAATATATGTTTTGCTGTGCTAAGAGAGAATCAAAGAATCTCAGTGTTTGACAAATTAAATGTTAAAGGTATCTTAGCATTCTACTTGAATATACATTCCATGAGGGCGAGAAATTCAGGGCTACATAAACTTTAGAACACAGCAAACTGATAAAAAAAAACCCACATTAATGAATATAAAATTATTCATGACATTTAAGATTCATAAACACCAATTAAAAACATAGCTCACTGAAAGAAATGAGAAAATTAAAAGCATACGGTTAGTTATGTTTGTATAGCATAGATAATTAAATATTTTAGATTTTTGAGACCCAACTAAAAATATAAAGCATAATTCAACCTAATTTATGTAAACACTTATTGGGTGCTTATTTCATGCCAGATACTGTGCTAAATTTTAATTGAATGAGCAAATTTCTGTTCTGAAGCAGTCTGGTGAAGATGCGCAATTCAGAAAGAAGATACTCAATTTCAAGCCAGGCAGGGTGGCACACATCTGCAATACCAATAATCAGGAGGGTAAATCAGGAAGGTTGTGAGTTCAAGTCTAGCCAGAACACATAGTGAGAACCTCTCTGAAAAACAAAACAAAACCAGAGATATTTCAGTGAATCTCAGTAGAAGCATATACTCAGCACTCTGGAAGGTTTCAGGATTTACCTAGAGAAAACTGAAATAAACGTGACAAGCTCCTTGGAAATGTGATCAAGGTAACTCTAAACCAGCTGGAAAAGAATAAAGACTGAAGAAGAGAAAAGATCTAATCAAGGACAGAATACATTGTCTCTGTCTTAGATTTTGTAACTTTGCTTGGTTTCACAATTGCTTCTCTCCGTGTAGCCCAGCTGGCCCCAAACTCATGACCCATCTGCCTCTGGTCCCCATCCCCAAGAGCTGACATTTCAGGAGGACCCTACTATACTCAGCGCCTTCAGGATTAGTTTGATATGGCTAAAAACTAAACACAAGGAGAAGAACATCTGTTGAAAGTTCCGCTAAGAGGCTTCCCACACAGTCTGTGGAATAATTAGAGAGGCCTGCCTGGCCTTCTGCAGTGCACCACTGTCCTTACAAACAAAGCTGGTTTCTCACTTGTGGTGCCACTGCCTCCGCGTTGCTCCCTCTGACTCCTGGCCTTGTCAGCAACCAGAGTCTGCCTCCGCCAACCTCCAACACTCCTTTGGCATATGTGTTGTTCCTAGCTTCTGTCCCTGTTCTGGTCATCCAGCCCCTCCTTTTGGTTTCTTCCCAGCTCATGATGTCACCTGGTCTTTTTAAACTGCTGCTGTTAGGGAAGGTTTTCATGATCCACAGTTCTGTATTAACAGCCGGAAGTGTCTCTACGGCATGTGGGCATGTGGAAGATAGTCATCCCTGGGAGCAAAACTGAAGGGAGACACTCAACCAGCCAGAAGCACTAGTGAGTTAATGTAATGCAGAAGGAGTGTCTTTAACCCCAAAAGCTCAGGACTAAAAATGCTTTGGATTTTAGACTTTTTTTCAGAGTTAGAAATATTTGGATATACCTAATGAGATTCCTTGGAGATGAAACCCAAGCCTAAACAAAGACTTTATTTATATTCTATAGAGGCTTTATATGCATAGCCTGAAGCTTTATTTTATACATTAGCTTTAGTAATTTGGTGTATGAACAGCTTCCTAGTGTGGAATTTTCCATCTTTGACATTGTATCTGCATTCAAAAAGTTTTAAATTTTGGAGTATTTTGGATTTTATATTTTCATATTAAGGATATTCAATTGTGTATGTGTTTCTGGTTTGTCTCGTTGTGGATGAAATATCCTTTTTTTAAATAAAACTTGTCTCCATCCAACAGCAGCTATGTGCTCCACTCCAGCATTGTGGACTCCAGAGACATTGTTGCAGACACTTCTGCCCTCTTTAACTGTGAGGCTGTGGTTTACACATTCGTTTGGTCAATCATCTGAAAGCCCTTGATTATTTTTTAAGGTGAATAGACATTCAGATCAATCCCAATGCTAATTTCTTCTTACTGGGAATTTATTGACAATAGAGCAGTATAATGAGTTTTGAATGAGTGAATTTACTAAACATGTGTCAAGCAAAAGTGAAAAAAATGTAAGACTAGAGATAGGAAAATGTAATCGCCTCGGATGTTACAATGTCCAACAGAGATTAGAAACCTTGAGTACCCCAATTGAGAAAGCAATCAAAACTAACATCATCAACAAATCCAGTCTTATGACATTTGGCAGAAACTGACTAGGGAGACGTAAATATAGCCAGGTGAAGCAGAGCAATGCCTCCTTGGATGCGCTTCCAGCTTCTCCCTGCACCCCACTGCAAGCATTTGTATAGCATTGGATAAGCAAAAGAGGCCCCTGTTGGAAATAGCTGTTCTCTGGGGTGCACTGCTTCTGGTATCCTGAGTTGTTTGTTCTTCCTGTTTCACCCTGTCAGAGAGACAGGGAAGCCGGTCTATGCGAGGAAAAAGACTCAGAAGATACTTGAGATGAACATCCTTGACTCTGATGAGGGCTCCCCTGCTGACAGAGCTCATGTTTAACAAGTGCAGACAACAAGTGAGTATTAATATATTAATATAATTTGTATCACGCCTCCCTTTCCAGCTATCACCACCAGATACTCAACCTGTATAGACTTCCATTGGTCTCCAGTTCTTCATTCCTCTTTCCAGAACCACATTATCTAATTGAATTTACTTTAAATTTTATATTCACATTTCAAATTCTAGTCTATTTGTGCTTTTAGAAATGTTTTTCAAATTTTCAACACAATAGCTTTTCTTTCCATTCCTTCATTCACCCTATTTTTTATTTATTCTTCTTTCATACAATACATCCTAACTGCGGGCTCCCCTCCCTCTGCTCCTCCCAGTCCCCTCCCCCATTCACCCTCTCCCCCAGATTCACTTCTCCTCTGTTTCCCCTCAGAGAAGCGTAGGCCAATGACATCAACCACATTTGGTGTAACAAAATTCAATAAAGCTAACCCTCATATTAAGGCTCGGTGAAACAATCCAGAAGTAAAAGGTTCCCAAGAGCAGGCAAAAGGATCAGGGACACCCCCAACTCCCACTGTTAGGAGTCCCACAAAAAAGCCAGGAGGTGGTGGTGCATACCTTTAATCCCAGCATTCAAGAAGCAGAGGTAGATGAATCTCTTGTAAATTCGAGGTCAGCCTGGTCTATAGAGCGAGTTCCAGGACAGTCAGGGCTCCACAGAGCAACCCTGTTAGAAAACAAACTAATCAAAAAAGAAAGAATTCTTTAAAACAACCCATGTTAAACGTATCACAGATGCAGAGGACCTAGTGCAGACCCAGGCAGGTTCTCTGATTGCTGCTTCAGTCTCTGTGAGCCCCTATGAGTCCTGCTTAGTTGATTCTGTGGTCTGTGTCCTTCTGGGTACTTATCTTCACAAGCCAATAAATAGTTCAACATTAACTTTTAAAAGCACATTGATTTTCTTATCAATATTCACTTTTATGGATGTAGATTTTTCTCCCATATCATTATGTTGTATTTAAGCTAATGTTTTGCAGCATGTTTGTGGCAATTATAAGCTACCAAGGAAAGCTAAGCATATTTGGGACTATTTGAAGAAATCTGTTCAATATCCAAATAACTCCAACAAGCTTTTACAACAATTATGCTGTAGTCTTTTCGTGTAACCCGACAGAAGAAAGACTCCAGAATTGCTAGTGAAACTGAAATTTTGTTATTAGTCAATAAACAATGATGTTATTTTAAGAATGATCCACAGTTTATATTAGAGCAGACATAGAAAGATGGCTGCATAAAGGAGAGTGCTATAATATGATACTGGAAGCAGCGGGCATTTCAATTCATTGAAACCATTCAATATGTGAAGAATTTCATTTTATATGCTCTAAATACTCAGTATTTTAAGAGATGGAAGCAATTTCTAAGGCCATTGTTTTACATTTTTATGTTTGCATCTGTGAGTGGGCACACACATTGTAAGAGTGCCCATGCAGAGTCCTAGAGTAACCACTATGGGGGAAGGGTGGTTCTTTCTTTCCTTCATGCAGGTTCTGAGGATTAAACTTAGGTCATGAAGTCAGCAGGCGGGCAATAAGGACTTAACCCATTGAACCATCTTGTTGGCCCTCAATTAGTATTTTGAATGAAGAAATTATGCTTAAAATGATTTGAATTAACTAATTTGGATTAATTAACCCAATTCATTTGTCCATAAAGCTCATTCAATTTTAGTTTCTAAATATCTTTTCTCTAGATCTTATGATGAGATAACTCAATATGACCAAATTTGTACATGTATTTTCTGGATTTGCCAGTAGTAGATAAAAATTGCTTCTTTTTTCCATTCAAAAATAATCTGTTTAAAGATAAAGTTGTTAAAATTCCCTAGGGCTAAATAAAATTTGCATTAATTGCTTTAGCGTTAACTTAGAACATTAAAAATATAATTTTAATAATAGCGACAAAATATTGATTATTTTTACAACTCACTGAAATTTTTCATCTATTTAAACACAGTAAGGCAACTGAATCAAGTTGAGGTATTTGTTGTTGTTTTTTGGATTATCATTTTTAACCACCAAATAAAAATCTCCCATGTGTACAACAAATAGTTTAAAAAATTATACAATGACAATTTAAAATTTTTCTCCTTAAATATTGTATATGTCACTCTTAGAACATGTAGTAACAAACTCCAAGACATTTGGAGATAGATCAAAGCAGAGTTTTAAACTGTGGTTTAAAATGAAGTCAACCACCTTTCCTATAATTAAACAATTTCATAATCTTGTACCTCTTTTGAATGTTTATTCCAAGCTAAAGTTGTGTGAAAATCCCTCTTTTCCCAGAAAAACATCCTAGTTAGCAGCCAACAGACAATGTACTAAAGAAAATTCATAATTTCAATTCTCAAGTATGAATTTGCACCATTTGTCTAAAGGTAATACTTAAATCCTCTCCAGGCATCAAGTTTAGTTAATTGGTGTGTAAAAATGCTAAGAAACTTAAGACATTAATTAAATTGCAACTTCTATGTCATATTGATATTAATAATAGGATCTTAGATGTGGAAGATACTTTCTCAAAAATTCTTAACTCATGCTCAAGCTTAGTGTACCTCCTTCATAGTTTTTATAGAAAGTAAGAACTATCAAATGCTTCTCTTCAACTGCTTTGTATGTTTTTAAAGTAGCAAATAAAGGACAAGAGGCTGTGACTGCATCAAGCTTCTGTTTGAACATGCTCCACTCTATTTACTTGGTGAATACAGGCACAGATTATTTAAAAAAAAATGAGCCTTTAAAACTGTAATTTGAGGTTGGAGAGGTAACTCAGCAGGAGTTCTCCCTGCTCTTGCAGCGGACCAGAGTTAGATTCACAGAACCCTCATTGAATGGCTCACAACTGGCTACCAGTTCCAAGGGATTAGTCACTCCCTTCTGGCCTCAGTGTACACCTACATATACATACACAAAGAGGAATAAATCTTAAAAAACTATTAAGGATCAGACCCATATCAGCAAAGCCTTTTTATTTGAGCCACCTTTACAAGATAAGCTTCGTACCTCTACCAGTTCTGTGGCCATCTCCACATCCAGGCGTCACTCCAGAACCTGCCACCTTTAACTGATGAGATGTGCCTCTTCTCTCCTATCTTCTCTCTACCAGATGTCATGATTACATCTATGGGCCTCCCTCCAGACCTGTGATTTTGGAGTCATTGTTGCCTGGCCCTGTCAGATATACCTGGCCTTCCACAGGGCACATATCTACTGCACTGACCCAGTAGAAGGATTATCATGTCAGACACAATCAAAGAAAGAAATTCTTATGCATAGGCTAAATCACAAAAACAAAACAACATCAGTGGCAAAGACTGTGTGTCTTTCATCAAACCCATAAGCCCTATAGAAGTGGTATCTAATGACAACTACTTAGATGAACCCAAAGGAAAAAGTTTAAATGTAATCATAAGCTTTATCAAAGAATTCAGGAATTTAATGAAAACATGAGCAAACAGCATATAAAACGCTAACCAAACAAGACCAGGAAAGAAACATCCTATAACATATCACAGTTAAAATTCAATACATGCAGAACAACATCAAGAACAAGTAAAGTTTCAAAAGAAAAACCATAATAATAACGGGTGACTTCTCAATGGAAACTGCAGCCAGAAGAACCTGGAGCAATGAACTCCAAGTTCTGAAAGACCACACCTGTCAATCTAGACTACTGTACACGGAAGAACTTCCTGCTACTTTGAGGTAGAAAAGAAAATTTCCTGTGCTAGCATGAAACAAATGTACATCCAACAAAAACCCTAGACAGAATACTGGAAGAAATACTTTGAACCAAGGAAAGATTTAAACACAGCCAAGAGACTTTAGAAAGAAAACAAGGGAAGCTTCAGTTTAATGAAAAACAAAGCAAAGTTAAGAACAGACACCAGCAAAATCATTGAAATGACTGTGTTCTACACATACCTTTCAACATTAACTCTAGATGTTAATGGCTTCAACTCCCCCATCAAAAGCAATAGGATAGCTGGAAGAGTAAGAAACAAATTCCATCTATCTGTTGTCTACAAGACATTCAGCTTTAACAATAAGCATAGCCCAAAGTCTGGTGCACCCAGCATCATAAAAAACATACAAACAGATTTAAAGACACAGGCTAATATAACCTAATAGCTGTAAGTAATTTCAATATCTTCCTATCTTCAAAAGATAGGTCATCTGGACAAAGAATTAAATAAACAGAAGACCTCAGAACTAAAAGCATCTTACATTAAATGGGCCTAATAGATATCTACAGGATATTTCACCCAAAGCCAAAACATATGCATTCTATGTAGTAGCACACGGAAGCCTCTTTAAAATAGTGCACATGATGGGACACTAAACAAACCTTAAAAAATAGAAAATTGAAATAATCCCAAATATCCTGTCAAGTAACTATGCAATAAAACTTAAAACCAACAGCAAACAAAACTCTAAGTGTATAAACTCATGGAGATTAAACAAACCATTACTGAATGATGAATGATTCAAATAAGAGATCAAAAAATCCCTTAAACTAAATGAAAATAAAAACACAGCACAAAAAAACCTCAGGGGCCATTGAAATCAGTTCTAAGAGGAAAGTTTATAGCCCTAAATGCCTACATTTTAAAAAATGGAGAGAACACCAATGAATTATTTAATGATGCAATGCAAGAATTTATAAAAATAATAACAATCCAAACCCAAATTCAATAGATCACAAGAAATAATAAAAATGAAGGTAAAATTAATGAAATAGAAATGAAGAAAACAGTACAGAACATCAATTAAACCTAGAACTGATTTTTTTGCCTTGCCACAACTACTCCAAAAAAGAAAAAGTTAATCCAATTAACAGAATCAGAAATGAATAGGGAAACATTACAATAGACCTCAGAGAAATACAGACATTTATAAGAGAATATTTTTTAAAACTTATACTCCATTAAGTTGGAATGTCTAAAAGAAGTGAATAATTTTTGACTCATCCAAAGTACCAAAGTTAAACCAAGAAGAAATCAACAACATAAATAAAACAGATCCATAATGAAGAAGGAGATTGAAACAGTAATACAAAAGCTTCCAATGCTAACCCCACCAAAAACACATCAACACACATACACTACACGCACGCACACACACACACACACACACACACACACACACATACACCCAAGTCCAGGCCCAGATGGATTCACAGAAACATTTTACCAGACTTTCAAAGACCTACAACTGATACATCATAAATTAATGAAAGAACTAGAAACAGAAGCACTGACCTCAGACTCATTCTGCACAGTTAGTGTTACTCTAATACCCAAACAGAGGAAAACACACAAACATACACATATACAAACAAACAACACAGCAAAACCCTACAGACCACTAGCCCTGAACACTGACACAAAAATCCTTAATAAAATACTAGCAAATTGAAAACAGGTACACATTAAGACCTCCTACCATGGTCAAGTTAGTTTTATCCTGGAAATTCAAGGTTGGTTGGACATACATAAGTTAATAAATAAAATAAATTTTATGAAGGGTCTTAAAGGCAAAGTCACATGATCATCTCTATAGATATAGAAGGAACTTCTGACAAAATTCAGCATGATTTCATGATAAAAATCCTAGAGAGTAGGAATGGAAGAAACATACCTGTGGTGGTTTGAAAGAAAATGGCAGTGTTAGGAGATGTAGTGTAGCTGGAAACTTTTCTGTGTCCTGCCCAGTCTCGTAGCTACTTATAAAATAATCACTCAGAGCTCTGACTTATTACTGACTAGCTCTTACATTTAAATTAACCCATTTTTATTAATCTGTATATCATCATGTGGCCTGTGGCTTACCATAGATGCTCTGACATCTTTCTCATCTGGTAGTTGCTGGCATCTCCCTCGACTTCACTTTCTTTCTCCCTGTATCTCTACTTGAATTTCCTGACTAGCTATATTCTGCCCCGCCATAGGTCAAAGCAGCTTTATTCATCAACCAATAAAAGCAACACATATTCGCGCATACAGAAAGATATCCCACTTCAGTGTGTTCTTGTTGGAGGAAGTGTGTCACTGTGGAGGTGGGCACTATGGGTTTTTTTTATTTCCAGCTTCACTTAGTGTGACAGTCAGTCAACTTCCTGTTGCCTGGAAGATGTAACACTCTCAGTTCCAGCACCATGTCTGCCTACATGCCACCATGCTCCCCATCAAGTACGGTAAACCTCATTTTGAATGGTTGATTAGGGCACTCCATATGAGTCTGAAAACAATACAGACTATAGCCATAGCCCTTTGGTTGCCTCTCAGAGCTTGAAGGTTGCTGAAGAAACCACATACTTAGGGCATAGGACACAGATGATTTAAGCTAAACCTAATCTGAAAGCCTCCTCCTTGGTCTAAATTTCATAGTACCAGAACATACTATGCAAGCTGCTAGGGGAGGAGAGCAATTAATAATTCTACCCAGCAACAACACAACAATGACTAGCATTATAAGATATTCACAAAAGTTCAATAAGTGGCACTCAAATGTTGGTGGTGACCAATAACTGTCTGGTTGGACTAAAGGCCTACTCAACAAGAAGAAAGTCATTCCTGGTACTAGAGATCCAGCCAGACTCCTGGGCGAATGAGGTTATAAACCTTAGATGAGAATCTACTGCCCCTTTGATAGACCAGCATAATTCTTACTATGTTCTAAATTGTATGCTTATATCCAAAGATAAGTCTAGCTAACATCCCTCATCAAAGAGGCTTCTCTTTAGGGTTCATGAACACCTTCACAAAAAACCACAGCTGTGTACAGTGCACAGTAAACAGATGTAGGAACATCAGCCCCAGAAGATACATCTACATCACAGATCCTGAATCCATTCCTGGAGAAGGGATAGAAAGCTTGTAAGAGCCAGAATACCAGGAAGTCTACAGTGAAAATATCTCTTCTATAAATGACTGCAAAAACAATACCTGAATGATGGCAATAGCAACAGACACACTAACGTGGAAGGGGAAAAAAGTCTTACAGGGTCCTATGTCTAGACAAGGAGCTATAGGCAATTAATGACCATTGAGAGAGGAAGAACTAACCCCTCCTGGAGATAAGCCTCCTTGTTGGTTATCTAGTATGAAGCAGTCAGTCCTGAAACCATATGCACTCAACAACAAAAGCAGATTCTGTAGGTTTTACTTACCTACTTACTTATACTTACAGATATATATGTAACAACAACAATGATAATAAAGAAGCTACAATTTCAGAGTGGGGACTATGGAAAGAGTTGGAAGGAGGGAACGTGGAAATGGTTGGAAGGAGGAAAGGTTAGTGAGAAAGTGATGTATCTTAATTAAATGTATTAATTTGCCTGGGTGGTGGTGGTGCATGCGCTAATCCCAGAACCCAGGAAGCAGAGGCAGGCAAATATACAAATTCAAGGCCTGCTGAGTCTGCAGAGTGAGTTCGAAGACAGCCATGGCTACACAGAGAAACTCAGTCTCAAAAATACAAAACCCAGAAACCAAAAAAAGTACTAAACTAATTTTTTTAAAAAACTTCACAATTTCTTTTATGAATGTTGGCTTATTCTTCAAATGTTTTAATATCTGGACCTTTTGACAATATCATGTCTTTTATTTACAAAAGGGAATTTGGTTCACAGAATCCTACTAAAGGGCATTTTGAACATTTTAGCTCAATTCCATTTTTTCTGATGAATTTCAAAAAGTACCATCATAGACATAGGAGCAAAAGTCTGATTTTTGTGTGGGATGGTACTGTTTTCTTGTAGTGATAAGGTGAGCAGGCCTGCTTTCGTCCCACCCGGCTCCCGCACGNTTATTAACCAATGAAAGTAACACATAAGACAGATGACCCTCCTCCATCATTTTCTGGGTCTGATCTTACTTTCATTCTCTCACCCAAGCAGAAGCAGATTGACTCACTTCTGCCCTTTGTCTTACCACATCCATTCCTAATAACTTGTATGAAGGAAAAGAAGAATGCACATAAGAATTTCAAAGCCTTATTTGTCATAACATTATTAAGGAGAACACATTTAAATTTAAAAAACTAGCAAAGATAAATAGTTTAAAAGGTCATGAATAGTATTCAAATATGATGAAATAGAATGCTTTGGAATGTAATTGATAACATAAAATAGTATAACTTGTAGGAGAAAATGCGGGCATGACCTGGCAGCCAACCTACTTTCCACATTGAGCTTCTAACGAGAAATGTGGCACACCATGTCCCAGACTCCAGAACACTAAATTCTGAAGTAGCTTGTGTAGCTAGCTGGTAGATGGCCTGTGGATTAGCCTGTACTTCCCATTTATTCTTTAATGTGCTTCTTCCACATAGAGATCCTCATGATAAGAGTGCTCACTGTCCATTCTGAGGTAATGTGCTAACCAATCAGGGTCAATAGGATTCCACTATTTAAGTAGTTGTTCATGTGCAATAAAGCAGAGGCTGTTCCCTGAATATTTGACATATCTTATGTTAAAGACTCCTTTTGTCTAAATGAAATAATAGTATAGTATTGTGAACAGGAACAGTACCTGCTATGCACGAAAGCACAAAGTTTGGTGGGTGTTTGAGGTTGTAGACATCTGGACGTGGTATGGGGAATCCTAATACGTGGTATGGGGAATCCTAGAGAATTAGAATCATTAGAGATCTGGCTATAGTGTTAGAATGCTTGCCGTGCCAGACCAGGGCCAAACACAGATTTCCCTCATACATTTTTAAAGGAAACTTTCCCAATGCCTTCTATAAGAAAGAGAAATTATTTCTTTGGTTGTATAAATATAAGTGGCATTAATTTGTCCCCCATTCAGAAGGAAGGGAGACAATTTTTTAACAGTCAGTGCTTCTCTTACTTAATCAAGTATCTCTCCTATTTCTCAATTTTTACTAAGCCAAATCATGACGTTCACTCTTAGCCTTCAGCTTGACCCCTCTGCGTTTTCTACATTAGGAGAAAGAGAAAAACACTGGCCTGATGACAGTCCACATGATGCAACAGCAGAAAGGTCATGTTTACTTCTTTTGCCCCAAAGTCATTCACAGCTGAGTGTCCAGCAGGAAATTCTTGCTGGGGTAATTTTTTTCAGGGGAGCAGTCTGTCACCAAAGGAAACTTCCTGCATCAGTACTGAGTTGCATCTAATTGAGCTTTTGGCCAAAGAGATCTCATGAGAATCCCCAAACAACCCAGGCTGTGTTCTCCACAAACTGACAGCAAGACCCCATTGCTAAAGAAAACACCCACACAACTCATTGAACAGAGTAGTCGAGCTGATGCTTTCACCCCTGTGTTCTTGTGTCTTTGGTACAGGAAGGTACTGTGCATGCTACCAAAAGAGAGACATAAACACGAAGCCAGCCCCAAACCCTTTGATCTGCAATGGTGCCCTGCCTGTATGATGTACTTAGCTGCTGGGGCCGGTGGCAGAAAGCTTGCGAGAATAGCCAACCAATCTCTAGTTTGACTTAAAGACCACTCCCTCCGTGAGATGGAACCCACACCCAACACTGCTTGGAAGACTAAGGACCAGAGCTGAGATAGCCCAAGGACCTAGGGTAAACCTAAATACTATTACTTTAAGAAAAAAATAAAGTAGCAATAAAATGATATTGTCCTATACTCATAGATCAGTGCCTTGTTCAGCCATCATCAGAGAAGCTTCCTCCTGCAGCAGATGGGAGCAAATACATTACACAGAGAGTGAGAGATCGTGGAGCATTCAGCCTAAATGTTGATATCTTCTTCCAGTCTCTCCCCCTCGGAGCTTAGGGAACCCCACCCAAAAAGGAGGCAAAAAGTATAAAAGTCAGAGGGGATAGAGGACCCAAAGAAAGCTATGTCCTCGAAACCAACTGAGGAAACCCCATATGAACTCATAGAGACTGAAGCAGCAGGCACAGGGCCTGCAGAGGTCTTCACCAGGTCTTGTGTGCATGCATGCACATGTGTGTGTGGGTGCACGTGTGTGTGTGTGTGTATGAAATGGTTTCACAGTATAGTGTTTTTATGAAATTCTTGAGTGTGCGAATGAGTGGTTCTTTGATGCTTGTGCTTTCTCTTGGGCTATTTTTCTTCAATTGGTTTTTCCTATTCAACTTTGATGTGATAGTATTGGTTTTATTTCATTATATTTTATTTTGATATATTTTATTATTATTTCTTAGAAGTCGGTTCTTCTCAACGATAGACAGAAAGGGAGTGGATCCAGATAGGACGGGAGGTGGATAGGAACTGGGAGGAGTAGAGGGAGGGAAACTGTAATCAGGATATACTGTATGAGAAAAGATTCTATTTTCAATGAAAGAGGAAATTGTAAGAGTAGGATTAGAATTAAACTCTTGTAGTCTCGAATTTCTGGTATTTTAAGTTCAGGATATTTAAATTATGTTCACCTACCATAAGTAGTATGTGTATACAGCCGCACCTGATATAAAAATATGTATAGTTACACTTTGGCTTACTATTTTCTGGTTATTTTCCTTCTTTTCTCTCACACCACCCCTCATTTTCATAATTCTGCTCCTTTCTTCTTTTTTGATAGTCTTCCACTTATTAACAATATTGACTTTTGGATATTTCTGTTGGTGGAGCTTTTCAGTGATTGCCCAAGGGATTTACTATATGCTTATCTTTTTTTACCATCTATTTAGTGAAATTTACCACCTCACATGCAAGGTAGAGAAGGTACAAGCATTGAGACAAAGCATTTTGGCTGATGCACACAGTGCCTTTGTGTACACTGACAGCCCTAAGACATGATGGGAGATGTTTGCTTGAGGCTAGGATTAGTGCTTAAGGAGCCAAAGAAAAAATAAGGTAGTAACATTTATAGCAGTGTTTGCTATGTCTGTTGTGATTTATTCTTAACTCTTCATACTTCTTACTGTCTGTTGCTATACCTGGAAGCATTTGAATGTTCATTCCTTCCTATGGGATATTTTTGCTTGATATAGAAATCTACCTGACAGATTTTTTTCAGTTCTTCTGTTTCTATGGTTTCTGTTGAGATACATGAGGTCTTTCCAATTATTATTTCGTGTGTGATGCACTGTT
>LOJH01005357.1:0-28224 GCA_001685095.1 Ellobius talpinus | reverse complement strand
AACTCACAGAGATCCGCCTGCCTCTGCCTCTGGAGTGCTGGGATTAAAGGCATGGGCCACCACCACCTGGTTTCTTTTTTATAATTTTTTAACTTTATTTTCATGTGATTTGCCTGGTGCACGTGTTGTACTGCATGCTTGCAGTACCTGAGGAGGCCAGAAGAATGTGTCAGATTCCTTCCCCACACTGGGCCTGAAGTTACAGAAGGCTTTTTAGCCACCGTGTGAGTCCCAGGAATTGAACCCTGGTTCCTCTGTAAGAGCAATAGGTGCCTTTAAACATTGAGCCATCTCTCCAGCCTCCACATGACCTTCTTCCAGAGAGAAATTGGCTGCCTGCTTTCTGGTCCCTGCCTGGGCCTCTCAGCTCCCTTGCTTGGAGTGGAGCCAAGTGGGAGCTTCCTTAGGTGTGAGCAAAAGAGTAAAGCTGTGTGGGGGATGTCCTTGGGGAACCTGATACCGGCCCACCTGTCATTCCAAGGGGGGTGGCTGGGGGAAGGTGGCCACACTGAGGAAAGGGCGGGGCTCTGACTGTGTGGAAGCCATGCTGAGGGTGGGGCCAGCACGTTCAATGCTGTGTTTGGAGCATCATTTTGTGATGGCTCTGCCCTCCACACTTCCAGTCCTGCTCTGTCCTGAGGACCATCCAGGACCCCCCTTCTCCATGGGGACACACACGCATACTTGGGAAGTAGAGGCAGGAGTGCAGGGTCATCTCTAGATACATAGTGAGTTTGAGGCCAGCCTGGACTATATAAGATAAAGACAAAGAACAGAACAGCAGTCTGAGCCGAGGGCAGTTGAGAGTCTGAGCTCCTCCCACTCAGGGATCTGCTACTTCCACGTAGCAACCCCTACTGACCGTACATTCTCATACAGGCACTCTTGGGTCTCATCCTTGCTAAGGCTGGCCATAGTTCTGATAGCTGGCATCTGGATCTGGTACTGTATACAGCAAAGGCAGCTGCTGACCCGAAGCAGTTACTATGTTAACTAGAACGAGACAGCATGGGAAACACAGCTGTGGGTCCATGAGGCTGCACCTGTGGACAGGACAGTGTCTAGGAAAGCACCGCTCTGTAGGACAGAGCCTGTCGGGAGGGAAGTCACCAAGAGAAGGCATGTGACAGGCAGTAAGACGCTCCGCAGGTTTCGGATTTGCCATCTAAGATCCAAGTGTGTTGCTAGAACCTACGTAGTGGAAGGAGAAAACGAACTCCTACAAGGTGTCCTCTGACCTCCACACTTGTCCCCCTGCCCCCAAAATAAATGTAAAGAGAAGGCATGTGACTAGCCTTGAGGCAGTGACTGAAGTCTCCCAATCCCTGCCCCTGGCTCCACAAGGCCGGCTAGCAGGGAGTCTGAAGGATTGGCCCCTTTGCTTGCCCTTGGCCCTCCCGTGGGACTGGGGGAGTGCAGCTATGGACAGCTATGAATACTGAGAGCATTTCCAAACCGTGCAGTCCCTGTGTGTTAAAGCCCCCCCCCACGCCCATCACTTCCACAAATCCTGCCAGGCTGTGGCCCACCCAGCATTGGCCTCACAACCTCCCAGCACCCTGGAAGCATACGGCTGCCCTAGGCTTTGTTCCTAGTCAGCCTGCGCTGTGGACGGTGAGGTCAACGCGTGGCCGACATCCGCACCCATCATGGCAGCCTCGACCAGGCTGTGCTTTGGGGTGAGGGGTCTTTCAGAAGTACCAGTGGAGCCAGTGTTCACAAGGGTGTCCCGAAAGTCCTCAGATGACTGGTTCTCATCGCCTCTCCAAAGTAAGGAGTGGAACAAGGAAGAACTGGAGGGTGGGGCATTCAGGGTGAGAGCCATCCCCAAACCAGGGATGGAAACCACCTGTGAGAACCAGGTCGGGGATGCCTTGGGGAGCTACTGTGCGTTCTGTCATTTACTTGATAGACAAGTCTCTTCTCCAATCTGTAGTTTCCCCCTCTGAGGAGTGGGACTATCTGCAGTCACAATCAGGTAATGGCGGTGGGTTTGGAGAACGGGGCTCAGTAATGCGCCCTCTGTGCTTAGAGACTTGACTTCCTCTACTGTCTGCAGCCACACAACCCCCAGACACTGCTTTTTTTCTTTTAAGTTACATTTATTTATTGTGGTAGGAGCATACACGTTTCATGCGAAGGCCAGAATACAACTTATGGACGTCAAATCTCTTTTTACCATATGGCCTCCAGAGATGAAACTCAGGTTATCTTTTGGGAGTGAGTCTCTTTGGACACCGAGCCAAGCTGTCTCTGGTTCAGCTCTTCCAGGCGGCCGCTACCTGGGTGATGAGGAGGAAGAGAGTATCCCAAGAGTCCTGGGTTTCCAGAACTTTGATCCAGTTATGAAGTTCATCCCTTTTTCCCAGCTGCCCCCTTAGTTGAGCCATACAGCAAGCCCAGGGTCACCCTGTACCCCGGAGCAGCTCTGACTGTGTCCCAGCCTAGTCCCTCTGAAGGGCTTGTCTTCCCTCGCCCTCCATACCCCTCATCCTGCTCACAGACCAGCGTGGCCAGCAAATGAGGCCCCGGACATCAAGATTCCACTGTAAAACACAGCTTAAATAAATTCCTCGTTGTCCTTGTCTGCCTAGGGACCTGGCACTTTGGACATTCCTTCTGCAAAGCAATATTGAGACGTTGGATGAGGTGCCCTGAGCACATCCCCTCTTGACCTCCCTGGCCCTGTTTCTGGAAAGTGTCTGAAATCAAGCGCCAGGCCTGGTGGCAGAGGGAGGTTTCAGACACTAGGTCCTACTGCCCTGGGTGGCTAGGGTGAGTCTGCGTGGGTCAAAGTTGGACACAGGTGCTTAGGTCCTCTGCTCATGTGGCCTCTTCTGATAAAAGCAGGCACTGTTGCTGTTAACTTGTGACATTTAAGCTGTGAGGCTGAGGAAGGACACATGCTGTCTCTCACCCTAATGCAGTGACCCTACTTCTGCCTGAGCCTCTGGCCCCACCAGCTGCTGTTCATCCTCCTGGCCCTCATTCCTAGGAAGCAAGAGTTGCCCCCTGAGCACTTTCCTGGGCCCTGCTGGCACCTGACCTCACAAGGACCTCAGAAAAAGTACAGACCTTCACATTGCCTCCAGCTAGCCAATAAACTCTCTCTGCTTCTAGGGGTCAGATGATATTGTGGACACAACCTGTTTTCTGGGCTCTAGTCAAGGAGAGGAGACAGGTGTATGGGAGAGAGGAAACACTTGTATGAGAAATTTGAAAATTAAACACCCCAGGATGTGACTGCCTAGGCCCACATAGCTTATACTCTTCCGTGGTTACACTACCAGATGGTATAGGGCCCAACTACAGCCCCAAGAATGAGGTCACCCTGGTACCCCTATACCCTGTATGACTGTGTCCCATCTGTGTTTTAGAGCCTTGGCCTGCCCTGGGCACTCCCTGAGCCAGAGCCCAGTACCCTGTACCCCTGGCGTCGGGGACCAGCCCCAGGCCGTGTGCGGAGAGCCTGGGTCATCCCACCCATCAGTGTGTCTGAGAACCACAAACGCCTCCCCTACCCACTGGTGCAGGTAAGGGAACGGTGGGAGGGGGCATGGGGTATTTCCTCGTTTCTTAATGATCCTCTTGGATCTGGGGAGCTCCCTCTGCTGACAGGAACTAGTCACTCTAAGTTTCTGGAACAAAAGCGGGGCTCCCATAGCCCTGGGCCACATGCACCCTGAGCTACCCTAGTGGGCATGTCTCCAGGGTATGCACCCCTGGAAGACATATGCTTTGTTTATTCACCAGTACAAGTAAACCTGTGACATCAACAGTCAGCTGTCTGAATACTTGGAATGTAACTGGCTACCAGGCCCAGGATGCCCTTGGAGCAGGGCTTGAGTTTAGGAAGGGAACGTGTTGGGCTTCAGAGCCTATGACCTTGGCTGGGAAAGAACATGAAGGTGTTGGGGTGCCCTCTGACCCTCACTAAGCTCCACCCCTGCCCCACAGATCAAGTCTGATAAGCAACAGCTGGGCAGTGTCATCTACAGCATCCAGGGGCCCGGCGTGGACGAGGAGCCCCGAAATGTCTTCTCCATCGACAAGTTCACGGGGAGGGTGTACCTCAATGCCACGCTGGACCGTGAGAAGACGGACCGCTTCAGGGTAGGGCCTGATTGGAAGCTGGGTTCCTTCCTCCTCCTCAGGCCTCTGCTCCCCACCTGACAGGCTCTAGGTCAGATGCTTCTGAAGCAAGATCTGGTCCCCATAGGACCCACACCTGAGGATTCAATGTTTGAGGCCATGAAGTAGGGCTGGGTGTTCCTTTGGAGGCAAGAGCATCTTTGCAGCTGCTCAGCTGACATGACAGCCAGCTTTCCCTGGAGCCACGTACTGCTGGTGGCATATCATAAAGAATTCCCAAATAGTGTTACCATCAGCAGCAGAAAATGATCTCCACTGTGTGATTGGCCACCAAGGGGGCCTCACTACCATTGCAGTGTTGGGGTTCAGGAAGGGAGGTAAGAGTCACACTGAGGTGTGCCCAAGGCCAGGAGATGAGCCCAGGACCTCCTTTGCGTTCTCTGGAAATAGTTATCTGCCAGACGGAGATGTAGGTGCTTACCTAACATGTAAAGGCCCTGGATTCCATCCCCAATGAAATAAATAGAGCTTTACATAGTGTTACAGACCTGTGATCCTTAGGATGCTAAGACAGGGAGATCAGGAGTTTGAAGTCAGCCTGGGCTACAGATCGGAAACCTGGTACAAAACTAAAACCAAGTAAAATCATGAGGAACCTGCATATTGTAGTCAGGATACTGTGGGCTGCATCCTATCTGGCTGGAGGCAGGGTAGCTCTCTACCTCCATTTTTCCAGGGACCAAATTTTTTTTTCTTTTTCTTTTCCTTTTTTTTTGTGTGTGTGTGGTGGGTTGGTCCGAGATGACCTTGGCTGTCTTGGAACTTGCTCTGTAGACCAGGCTGGCCTTAAACTCATACAGATCCGCCAGCCTCGCCTCTCAAGTTCTGGGATTAAAGGTGTGCGCCACCACTGCCTGTCTCCAGGATTTCTTTGACATCATCGAGACATGCTTCCAAATTGAGAGACTGCTATGGCCTTCCTACAGAGGAATCTATGAGATGATTTTCTTCTTAAATGTGATTCACAGTGTCTTCCTGTGTATCTCTAGCTGGGCTTGAACTCACCTTCTGCCTGTCTCTGCCTCCTGAGTGGAAATTCTATCATGCCATTCTCCAAAAGGAAGCAGGTTAAAATGTCCTAAGCTCATATGAGACCCTGCTCCAAAAAGTAAAATTACTTAGGCTAAGCACAACTCAGACAGACCTCTGTAAGTTCAAGGCCAGCTTGGTCTACAGAGTTCCAGGACAGCAGGGCTCATAGACTCTGTCTAAAACGAAGAAGGAGGAATGTGATAAAATTTGAAAGAAGCCAAAACCACATAGAGTAGGGGAGATAAACCCAGAACCTTAGTGAGTACATTACTTCATTGGCAAGATGATGCAGTGAGTGGCCTGGCAGCCAAGGAGAGATGATATAACCTGTATGCTGGGAGAAAGCAGGCTCTGTTCAGGGAAAGGGTGCTTGCCCACGCATACACTCCATCCCATGTGCCCATCACCTGTGTTCAGCCCATGGGTCCTTGCTGTTCCTTCTGCATGGCTTTAGGAGTCACAGAGCCAGCCCTTGTCTTCTGTTTGGACAGCTAAGGGCCTTTGCCCTGGACTTGGGTGGCTCTACCCTGGAGGAGCCCACGGACCTGGAGATCGTTGTAGTGGACCAAAATGACAACCGGCCAGTCTTCCTGCAGGACGTGTTCAGAGGCCGCATCCTGGAGGGTGCCATCCCAGGTGAGATGGGAGTGCAGCCCCTTCCCATGGGCTGGGTCTTCAGAAGGTCCAGGTGCAGACTAGAGAGGCACCTGCCCCCTGCCCCTCTGCTCTGTGGTACGCACTTACCTGGCATGCCAGGTGAATACCTACGCACTGCAGAATTGACAATTTTAAAGTCATCCAAAGGGTCACATGTAAGGAAGCAATCTCCTTCACACTTCCCATGTCAATATGGATTTGACCTTCAAACCCTGTCTCAACCCCCCTCACCCCCCAAAAAAGAATTGATCTGCACAAAAAAGCTTCTGGGTGTCTGTGTTCCAGTCGTTCCTCTCCCTTTCATGGTGGTGAACTTTACATAATGTGAAGCTGAGCTTTTCAGGGAACCGTTCAGTCCTGTTTAGTGAATCCACAGAGCTTACCCCAATGTCGTTTTTATCCTCCAGAGGGAACTCCAAAGCCTGGAGCAGGGCCTCCTCTGGCTGCTGCTTCAGGTGCAGTTTGGTCTCAAACAGCCCAACCAGTTGTGACTGCACATACGTGTGAACCCAGCACTTGGGAAATGGAGCCTGAGTTTACGGTCATTTTCAGTTACCTGAGCAATCTTGGCTACATGAGACTCTTCCTTTTCCCCCAAGGACCCCTTCAAAATCATACACCAGGCCTGGCCTTCCTCAGGCAGGCTGGCTGGGCAGGGCCTGGCGGAGTGCTGTGCCCACTCCCCCTCCCTTCCTCGTTGCCTGCTCCCAGTGGTTCAAACCTGGACTGGGCGAGGGTTTCAGGGAGCCCGAAGCACACAAGCAGCAGAGTCTGGCCCTCTCGCCACTCAGGTTCATCCTATTCCATCTCATTTGCTCATTTGTCAAGAGTTAAAGTAACAGTGTGGTTAGAATCTTTATTCTGACCTGATTCCAGACTTACTGAAAAGCCAAAAATGATTCCTGTGTGCCCATTGCAGGGACCTGTTTATCAGTTTAACCTTTTTTTTTTTTTCCTTTTTTGGCTTCTCACTCAGCTGCTTTGCTGTGGACTGGATACTGAATAGTCTTACAATGTCAGTGTGTTCTGAAAGCTCTCTGTAATTACCAAAGTCAGGAAATACGGAAATACGTGTGCACACCACCCCGACTACTGGCATCTACTGACCTTATCCAGTTGTAATTTCCATAATAATGAGTCTGTAAGGACAGAGAACTGTTGGGTCAGGTGTTCTAGACCTGCAGCCTTTCCTTCCTTCTCTTTACCAGACTCGTTTCTTTCTGCCTCTCCTGATCTTGCCCTCTCTCCCTGTGTGCCTCCCACCTCCGCCAGGCCCACACAGTGTTTGGCCATTACAATCCCTGGAACAGAGTAGCCTGCCCGCCCTGGGGCTGGTCCCCGTCACAGGGAGGGACTGGTGTGCCAGTGGATACGGGGCTGGGCTGACCCCAGTTCCACCCAAGTCGTGGTGAGCCACAAGTGGTTCTTCTGGGTGTTTCCATCTCTCTCTGCCTGGCCAGCATGCCCGAGGAGCGTTTTCTACCCCCCTACCCTTCCCAGCAGAGGTTGCTCTTGAAGACACGGGAAGCGGCCTTGGCTCTGCTCCAGCCCTTTTCGGAGGGCAGGGGAGGCCTGATAACAGGGCACAGACATTTTTTCACAGTCCTGGCCCAGACAGCATGTCTCTCATTATGCCTCAAGTTCTCCCTGCCAGCTTCAGCTCCTTACAGACTCCTTGTGGCATTTTTTAGTGCCACAGTCATGGGCTAGAACTGTCCCCCCACTACCCAGGCAGCTTTTAACCATCCGTTGGGCCCTTCTCCCCAATGTGTGTAAATGCTGATTTTCTTCTGGCTAGACATGTAGCATTGTATTTCTTTCTATTATTGTTTGTGTGTGAGTGTTTTATCTGTATGCCATGTGCATGCAGGGTGCTTAGAGACCAGAAGAGGGCGTTGGATCTCTTGAGACTGCATTTGGGATGTTTGTGAATTGCTAGATGATGTGGTGCTAGAGATTAAACCTGGGCCTCTGGAAGAATAGCTAGTGCTCTTTTCTCTTTCTCTTTTTCTTTTCCTTTTTTTTGTTTGTTTGTTTTGTTTTTCGACACAAGGTTTCTCTATAGCTTTGGAGCCTGTCCTGGAATTCACTGGCCTCAAACTCACAGAGATTCGCCTATCTCTGCCTCCCCAGTGCTGGGATTAAAGGCGAGCACCACCACCACCCGGCTAGCTAGCGCTCTTAATCTCTGAGCCATTGCTCTAGCCTCTGGAGTTGTGATTCTTGTCATAGCCTGATGTTCCATGCATCTGGGAAGTGTGCTCATATCTGAATATACACACATCTGGACATGTGTACATCTCAACACTCGTGAACTTACTCATACCTGTATGAGTCACAGCACACTGGTTCCAGCTCCTGGTGATATCTCTGCTTCCAAATCAGCTCAGGGTCCCTTGCCCCCAGCATGCTGCAGCCCCTTCTCTGATGGGGGAGTTGACTCCTCACACCTATGTTTCCTTACCTGTGTGCCAGAGAACACTCCCAGAGCACAGGAATGGGAATCTGAGTCCCATGACCAAGAACTTGCTGGAAGTATTGTCCTTGGCTTCAGCCCTGGGACCAGTACTATGCCGAAATCACCCAGTCAGGGATTCCTGTCTGTATAAGGTAGGCCTGAAGGAGGGCATCCAGCAAATGATATCACACGTGAGCAAGCCAAGACCTGAGACACAGGATCCCCAGAGCCCTGTCCTCTCACCCTGACCCACTCCACTGCCTCAGCTTTCTTACATCTGTTCTGGAGGGAGGGTCAGACCAAATCTCTTCTGAGAGAAAAGCAGGTGAAAGATGAAGAAGACCCCAGTAGCACCTTCCCAGTGGCCACCACTTCTATACAGGCAGGACCTTGGAGGATGCTGGGTACCAGCTTTGATCTGTACCCACGTGTTTGTGTATCCTTCACCTGGGCAGGTGTCACCCCCAGGGCTCAAGGCTGTCTGAGGATCCCAGTGGCTCTACTGCTCCGACGGGTATATTAGCTCCACTTGCTGACCTGGCATGGTAGAAGACCCATTGGTTCTCTGCTGAATGCTCCTGCAGTGGTCAGCCTTGTATAGGCAAGACAGTGGGAGAGCCCTGGACTGGAGGCTGCCATACGCTGTCAGCCACAGTGACACACAAAGTCGAGAAAGCAGGCTATCTATCCACTCTGTGCTCACGGTGTCAGACCTAGGGAGTCTGTGCACACCAGGAGCACTCCGCTCCAACCGGTGCCCCACCCCACCTTGCCCCCATGGTGGTGGACCACATTCTCCCCTGTCCTCCCTAGGTACCTTCGTAACCAGGGCTGAGGCCACAGATGCTGATGATCCAGAGACAGACAATGCTGCTCTCAGGTTCTCTATCCTGGAGCAGGGCACCCCTGAGTTCTTCAGCATTGACGAGCATACTGGAGAGATCCGCACAGTGCAAGTGGGGCTGGACCGTGAGGTGAGGCAGCCCCGGGGACACGGAGGGTCCCGTTCTCCACACCTGATCCCCTCAAGCCTCAGGGCTCCTCACAGGCCAGCGCCTTCCCACCTCTCAGCTTACGTTGTGATTATTACTCTTACCCTGATCCTTCTTTGCTTATGCGCTAACCCTCTGGGCCAGTCATTTATGCCTAAAGACGCCTCTGAGGCTCGCCTATGCAGCTGCACCAGGGTATTCCTGTCCCAGCCACTGATGCAGCTCCCTCAGCCGGCCATCTGTTTACTGTTACCCCTAACATCTGACTTTTCTGTTACCACAACTGACCTCTTGACCTCTTGTTCACTCACAGGCTGAGGCAGGGGCAGACCCTGTAAGGGGCAAGCCTGTAGGTGGCTCTACTGCCTTCCTAGGTATCACATCTGAGTTCATGTCACATTGTCCCCCAGGTGGTTGCTGTGTATAACCTGACCCTGCAGGTGGCAGACATGTCGGGAGATGGCCTCACTGCCACAGCCTTGGCTATCATCTCTGTAGATGACATCAATGACAATGCCCCTGAGTTCACCAAGGACGAGGTGAAGATGGATGGTTTCAAGGCTGGGGGAAGGGCAGTGCATGAGTAGGAGGCCTGAAATAGAGGGGCCCCAAGAACACGGATTACATGTGAGGTTCCATAGAGAGAAGCAGCTACACAGGCCAGAGTAAGTCTCCTGGACCCTTGCTGTGTGGGGAAGAACAGCAGGCTGGATCAGGAGCTCAGGGAAAAGACAGACCTGTGAAATGTTCTGTGGTGAGCAGCGTAGTTAGGCCAGAAGCAAGGAAAGGCACCCTGGGTCACAGGGCAGGGCATTCTGACGATTCCCACTCCCAATCTGCCAATCTGGTGAGTAACTGGGCCTGGGCTCTCCCAGTTCTTCATGGAGGCTGCAGAAGCTGTCACTGGAGTGGATGTGGGACGGCTCGAGGTGGAGGACAGAGACCTGCCTGGGTCCCCTAACTGGGTGGCCAGGTTTACCATCCTGGAAGGCGATCCCAATGGGCAGTTCAAGATCTACACAGACCCCAAGACCAATGAAGGTGTGCTGTCTGTGATCAAGGTGAGCCATGCCGCTGTCATGGGCATTCCCCTCAGCTAGAATCTGCCACAGGCATCTTCCTGCAGTTTGCCCTGGGTTCCTCACTGGTAGAACGGTACTAGCTAACCTACCAGTACGCTAGGTTAGGTAAGGGCACGGGATGGACAAAGTGCTGACTATGGGTCTCCAGCCGAACTGGGCAGCAGGAGGCACCCATTACTGCAGCCTTCTCCTTCCTTATTAGTTAGGTTCACATTTTTAAGTAAAATTATGCACCAGCATGAGTCCCATTCCTACCGAGAAGCAGAGAAGCAGGTATAGATATAATACAGGCACAGGCAATCGCACGTGTAGACATAGATGGCATTTGGATGCTGGTGCATTTGAAGATTTGTTGGAAGAAACTGGTCAGACAATTTGAGGCAGACTGGAACTCTTAAGGGAGAATTTCTTGCATGCTGTTCTCAAAACCTGCATAGTGGAGGACCACTGTGAGCCAGGATGGCCCCTCTGCTTAGCATCCTCTGGCACACCCACCTCCTAACTACATACAAAAACTGTAGTCCAATAAAAACAAATCTTGAAAAAATAAGTTTAGTGATAAAAATAAATAAATAATTTGGAAAAACTGTAGTCATTGAGTAACACATGAAACTGCCATACCACACCCAGCAAATTCATTTGGAGCGACATGATTCATCTTGTTACGTATTAATATTTGAGCTGTGCATAATTTTTTATTGTGCCAAGATTTAAAGGGAGGAGGAAAACTGGGCTCTTGGGGCAGGCCCAGGGACAGAGTCTCCACAAAAGACATCTTAGCACTTGGATTTCCGCTGTCTCTGCCATCCTCCCACAGCCCCTGGACTATGAAAGCCGTGAGCAATATGAGCTCAGAGTGTCTGTGCAGAATGAGGCCCCACTGCAGGCAGCTGCCCCCTGGGCCCGGCGGGGCCAGACCAGGGTCAGTGTGTGGGTTCAGGACATCAATGAGGCTCCAGTGTTTCCAGAGAACCCACTGAGGACGGGCATAGCCGAAGGAGCACCCCCAGGCACCTCCGTGGCCACCTTCTCTGCCAGAGACCCTGACACACAGCAGCTGCAGAGAATCAGGTGGGTTGCCCTGAGGTGTTGGGGGTCAGGGAGAGGGGTCAGTGGTCCCATTCCTGTGGAGGGTACATCTGGATTCCGAGGGGGGTATCTTTGGGGTATTGAGTCCCTTGGATACCTATGTGTGCATGTGGATTGACCACACCCCACAGGGCAGGACTGGGTTCCAGCAAGGACACACGGTCAAGACTGGTCTTAGCCAGTCTCTCTCTGTCAACCTGTCCGTTTTCATGGGCCCTTGTGTCTGCAAGAGCTCCTGATGCTGTAAGTTCACCGCTAGTCTCGAGTCTGACACAGTGTCTCCATGGTGCTAGGTTCTAAGCAGGGTGAAATGCAGACTGCCCGTTGCCGAGGGGCACTGGGCAGGAGCATGCCTCATGTGCCAGATAACCAGCTTCGGGAGTTGGTGGCTGGCAACATGGCTCAGTGGGTTAAGGTGCTTGCCACCCAGCCTGACCACATAAGTTCATTTCCTGGAACCGACCTGGTGAGAGGAGAAAACCAGTTCCCACACATCCTTTTACTTCTCGTGTGTCATGGTGCTTATGCAGGTGCACACACATGTGAAAAAAATGTGAAAATATTTAAAATATAAAATGGAATAAAAAAGAAAAGTTAGCTCAGGGCTGGGTAGCCACTGCGCCTGTCAGACACACATGGGTGTGTATGTGATAATCAGTGTATATATGATATGTGGCCCTATGTCTGGGTGTGTTGGGTGGGCCTCATCCTGCTTCTCCCCTCCCCACCAACAGCTACTCCAAGGACTATGACCCAGAAGACTGGCTGCAAGTGGACGGGGCCACGGGCAGGATTCAGACCCAGCGAGTGCTGAGCCCTGCTTCACCCTTCTTGAAGGACGGCTGGTACAGGGCCATCATCCTGGCCCTGGACAATGGTGAGGGAAGCCCCTGCCCTGGGTGGCATCTCTGTCCCACTGCCCAGCACTTTCCTCTGTGGACTGACAGGGCAGGTTGTGGGTTGACCCTAAGCCCTCCCTTCCTTCCAGCCATACCACCCAGCACAGCCACAGGCACCCTGTCCATTGAGATCTTAGAAGTCAACGACCATGCCCCTGCACTGGCCCCTCCTCCATCTGGCAGTCTGTGCAGTGAACCAGACCAGGGCCCTGGCCTCCTCCTGGGTGCCACGGATGAGGACCTGCCTCCGCATGGGGCCCCCTTCCATTTCCAGCTGAACCCTAGGGTCCCAGATCTTGGCCGGAACTGGAGCATCAGCCAGATTAACGGTGCGTTGCCCCCATAACCCTGGGACCTAGGAGATAAGCCAGCCAACAGAATGTATCCCCATGACTTCCTCGGGCGGGGCCGGGTTTACTTTCCACAGTATTCATTGGATGGTGGGGAAACTCTCTGGTACTCTCTGGGCGAGAGCAGGGTTATCGTGGAGCTTCTGCTGACTGCTGCGCCTTCTGCAGTGAGCCATGCACGCTTGAGGCTCCGACATCAGGTCTCTGAGGGCCTGCACCGCCTGAGCTTGCTGCTGCAGGACTCCGGGGAGCCACCCCAGCAGCGAGAGCAAACGCTGAACGTTACCGTGTGTCGCTGTGGGACTGATGGCACATGCCTGCCTGGGGCCGCTGCACTGCTAGCAGGAGGTGTGGGCGTCAGCCTGGGTGCACTGGTCATTGTGCTGGCCAGCACTGTGGTCCTGCTCGGTGAGTGCAGGCAGGTCCTTGGTCCTGCCCTCCCTCCTGGATCCCTTCCCCACCCCATGTCCTCTAAGCGCCCACACTGCAGCCAGTCTCTCCTGCTTCCATAGTTCTCATCTTACTTGCTGCGCTCCGCACTCGGTTCCGGGGACAGTCACGTGACAAGAGTCTGTTGCATGGGCTACAAGAGGACCTTCGGGACAACATCCTTAACTATGACGAGCAAGGAGGAGGGGAGGAGGACCAGGTAAGGAGACAGAAGTGATGGTTTAGACACACGGATCCCTGGAAAGGAGTCCCTAGAATGCCCACCAGCCTCCTAGAAGGTCTGGCAACCAGGCGGTCCCTACTCCGTCTGAACTTAACTGCTTACTGACTTACAGGATGCTTATGACATAAACCAGCTGCGCCACCCAGTGGAACCGAGGGCCACCAGCCGCTCTCTGGGCAGGCCACCCCTGCGCCGGGATGCCCCCTTCAGCTATATGCCACAGCCACATCGAGCGCTTCCCACCTGCCCATCTGACATTGCCAACTTCATCAGTGATGTACGTGCCCTGGGGTTGATCACAGAGTGGGCACATGCATACTTGTGTGCAAACATGCGCACAAACACACCTATGTCCAGACGCTGCTTCCAGACCTCAGGTTGTAGGATGTCAGGGGGTAAGCTCACCAGCAGGACCCTGGCCGAGCCTTAGGAAAGCACGAGAGGGTGGGTGAGCGGGTTGGCCAGGCGCTTTTCGAACGCTGTGGGTTGGAGTGGGACATAAGCAGCTACATGGCCACAGAAGGCCAGCCAGCACTGACCGTGACACTCGCTTCCCGTCGCTCTGTGAGGCACACATACCCTTACATGTTGCCTGACCTCTCTATTTTTACTATGATGAGGTGTGGGCAAGCACATGCATTGTGGCCATCTGGGCAAAGCATCAGTTTGAACACTGCATGGATCAGTACTGTCTTCACAAAAGATGATCGGAGTATGGGGTGGATGGCAAGGTTGGGCCATGCAGGGAATGTCCTATTAACAGGCCTGCCCACACTGCCCAGAGAAAGCTCCCAGCAGATCAGGGGTATCCTTGGGGGTGGTAAGCCTGGTGCAGGTATTGGTTACAAGATGACAGGGTGGCAATGGAGATACTGCCTCTGGAGGAGGCCAGATGCTTTTTTTCTCTGTAGTTTTGGAGCCTGACCTAGAACTTGGTCCATAGATGAGGCTGGTCTCAAACTCATAGAGATCTACCTGCCTCTGCCTCCCAGGTGCTGGGATTAAAGGCGTGTACCACTGCCTCCCGGCTTTGAGGCCAGATGCTTAAGGAAGGGTTCCTGATAGGCTGGGGATGGAGGAACACCTATGACAAGGAGATAGCTTCTCTCCATGCTGATGGGGAAAGGCTGGAGGTAGCAGAACCTTATTTGCTAGCCCAATAGGTACTGGGAGATGTTCTGCACCTACCCCATCCCTCTTAAGAGAGGTTCCCATCTGGTGCAGTACCCAAGGCAGATTTAGCCTTGGCCAAGACTGAGCACAAGAAGGCTCCTGGCTTGCCTCTCTGAGTGGTCCTGAGGTCTGTGTGGCTTTCCCACAGGGCTTGGAGGCTGCAGACAGTGACCCCAGCGTGCCTCCTTATGACACAGCTCTCATCTATGACTACGAGGGAGATGGCTCTGTGGCAGGGACACTGAGTTCCATCCTGACCAGCCTGGGAGATGAGGACCAGGACTATGACTACCTCCGTGACTGGGGCCCCCGCTTTGCTCGGCTGGCAGACATGTATGGGCATCAATGAGAAGCAGAGCCAAGAGCATTTGTGCTGTCTGGACATGGCCACTCTGTTATAACCACACACTGGGGCGACATCTGTTGGGGTCCTGCCTCAACGGGGTTCACATGTTACAGGGTAGGGGTGTGTGGATTAGAAAAACTAGATAGAGGAACAGCGAGACAAAAGAAATACAGAGACATAGGATAGAACCAGGAGGGAAATCCAGTAAATATTGAATTCATCTGCATTTATTTTCTATATGCTTATATACTCCAATCCCAAAAGGGGGGAAGAAGGCAAAAGATTGCTTTAACATGACACAAAGAATAAACAGAGCAATTACTTGCTCCAATACTTAATTGAAACGTCAAGTAACTATACCCTGAGTTAAGCAGTCTGATGTTTTAGGCAGGACATGCAGTGACCACACCTTAGACCAAGCATCCTGTAGGCAGCCGCAGCCGCTCCCTGGGCCAAACCTCCTGTCATAGCTGTAAAGGAGCAGAAATAGGCTTAAATTCTCTGACCTTTGGTCAGGGTGGATCGGATCCACCTCTATGGGCCATCTTAATATGCAAAACACCAAGTGAGCACACCCTAGGTCAGGATGTCTTGTTTGTAGCCACTCCTTAAGTCATACCTCTTGTCAATAACTTTGAAAGAGCAAGATAGGCTTAAACTCTGACCTTCAGTCAAGGTGGAGCAGACCCACTCCTGTGGGCCCCCACATATTCAGACAAGGTGGAGCGGACCCACTCCTGTGGGCCCCCACATATTCAGACAAGGTGGAGTGGACCCACTCCTGTGGGCCCCCACATATTCAGACAAGGTGGAGCAGACCCACTCCTGTGGGCCCCCACATATTCAGACAAGGTGGAGCGGACCACTCCTGTAGGTTCTCACATATTCTTCCCTTTTTAATTTATTTAATAAAGCCTGTGCTTCTGCTCCAGGACAGATGATTCTGTCTGGCTTAGGCATCTTCTTCTGCTTTCCAGACTTACCTGTCATTGGTACATACATCACATACATCCTGTCTTAGGTTACCTGTGGGGGAAAGATCTTACCCATCATTGACTACCATAATCTACTAACAAAGGTTATGGGAGAGTGCAGCTCTAGGTGCTGTGCACCTTTGAGCCAACTTTCTGTCAAAAGGGTTAATCATATGCCAGCAGATAATGCTTTATGATATACCTGCTCCAAGGGACATAATATCTCCTAATAAAGGTGTGGAGGATGACCAAGATGGGATGGATGGCCTTTTAAAATTGGTCGAGGATGTCTTTAACAGTTTCTAGCTGCATCAAAATCCAAATTTGTCTCATTAAACATATCAAATCTATGAACTTTTTGGCATCATGTCAAATTTTTCTCAGACAAGCTCTAACCTTTTTTTAACCAGTAGCATTTTCATAGTAAACTAAAGCAGTCACAAGCATCAACATGTTAATACCATAATTCTATTATGGAAATTAACAATAAATACACATTTTGTCAAATCACAGTTCTCTTAAATCCACTCCAATCAAAGGACAAGAGGTTTCTGTGATTAGTGAGCTATGAGTTTTTTTCCTCTCTTAGCCCAATTGTATTGCTGCTTTTAACTTTCAAAGATAAGTCTGAACTGTCCTAGTCTCTGAGTAGCAGCAAAGACTTTTATGTCCTTCCTCTTTCTGTCTGAAGAAAGGTTCGGTCATTCTTTGTTTCCATAATAGTGTCCTGTTGGTTTAACAAGTCTCTCCCCCACCCCCAGGGGAAATTTTCTAAGGTCTCAGTTTTCAGGTCCTTTATTTCATCAGCAGATTGTACACCATACTGGCAAAAGTGAGTTCTGTGTCCCAAGATCTAGTATAAATTGCCAAATATTTAATAAACGTTCCTGGGCCAGCTCCAAGGTAAATAGGACTCACTGAGTCCAGTAGGTCCACCAAGAAGATGGGAATCACCAGCCATCACCACGATCTTCCTTCCCTTCTCCAACTGCAGCATGGTGTCAGAAGAGGGTCAGGAACACAGGTTCAGAGATCTCGCTCCACACCAGCGGCTATGATGTCAATAGGGCTGGCATCCTTTTGCTGTGAACAACAAACCAGACATGTCATAAGCCACAGAATCCATCATGCCTCATTCTCCTCCTGTAAAAAAAAATACAGACATACCCTCGACCCCTGTATTAAAACAGGGGTCCTTTCCATAATCCAGTGCAAGGGTCTTTCCATTTTGCTTTAGCGATGGTCACTCTGTTGCCATCATGCCAAAATCTATACCTGCTCACAGGTATTCACATTGAGGAAGTTTGGAGTGAAAAGGGCACTGTGTGGCGACTGAAGGTATAACTCCTCTATCTTTATCTTTTGAAGTTGAGTTTTTTAAGGAGCCACGGGCACGCTCCACAATTCCTTGTCCTTGAGGATTATAAGGAATGCCTGTTTTATGTTTGATATTCCATTGGGAACAAAACTGCTGAAATGCTTTGCTAGTATATCTGAATCCATTATCCATATTTATAATTTTAGGGATTCCCATATATAAAAAACATTTTAAGCAATGAGTTATCACATGTTTAGTGGCTTTTTTAGTCTGTGCAGAGGCCATTAGGAAACTTCAATATGTATTGTCACATGCACATATCTTAATTTGCCACATTTTGCAATATGAGTAACATCCATTTGTCATAAATGATTAGGAAGCAGGCCTTGAGGATTTACTCCCTGATGAGGTACAGGTAAATACCGTGAGCACATATCACATTGCTTAACAATCTGACGAGCAATTTTTTTTAATTTGTTTTTTAAAACTTGTACTATTTTGAAGATGTAAAGCCTCTGTATGAAAGCAGGAGTCTAAGGGGTGGGTGGGAATAAAAACACTATTCAGCAGACCGTGGATGACCGGTGCTACTCTCACCAGAGTGCCCAGCATCCCTTGCCTCAAATCTAGCCTCAGGGGGGACCTTAAGGCCTTGCTCAGCACAGTTGATGGGAGGGAAGGTGCCGCAAGCACAGACCTGGTGAGTTCAGAGTGAGTGTGTGCATGTGTGTATGTACATGAGAGAGGGCCAGAGAGGCATGAGCAAGGTCCCCTCCAACCCCCAGGTCCAGACAAAAAGAGGACTGAATTCTACAGCTGTCCTTATCCTAGTGGGTCTGACCAGAGCGGTGACCAAGAACTGCTCACTTTCCGTGCTTACATTGATTCCTGGTGTGTGTGTGTGTGTGTGTGTGTGTGTGTGTGTGTGTGTGTGTGNGAGAGAGAGAGAGAGAGAGAGAGAGAGAGAGAGAGAGACGTCTGCCCTCTTGTTAGTTACACCTGTGCTAGGCATTTGAAATGCTCAACCATGCCCTTTGTCCCAGTTTAAAGGGGCTGCCAGATGGGACTGTGCTACTGGGAATGTGGCCGGATAGGGGAGTGATGGATGAAGTGGGTGTCCTTCAGCGGCTGGGATGGACCCTAGCTGTGACTCTGCAGCTGCAGTAGGAGCCAGTGCAGGAGGATAGCTAGGGAAGCAAAGGCCATGTGTTTTTCTGCGCCTGTTGGTGAGAGGTGTCCCCTTGGGAAAGGGCACTAGCGTGCAGCTGGTGGCTTAGATGACACGGTACAATCGGAGTGTAACTGTAAGTGTAATCCTAGGGACAGAGCCCCAACAGAGCCCACAGTAGTATTCAGGGACACAAGTGGAAAAACTGGGGTGTGTGCGCCGCCTGTCCCAGAAAACCATTCTGCTCTTTACATCAGAACCCCAGAGGGTGGTTTTCCCCTTGGCTCTGCCATCCAGTGGAGCATCCTCACTCCTCCAATACAAAGCTTCAGTCTCCCGTGCTGCTTTTCCCGGCCCTAAGCCTCCTGTCCAGGTCACACAGGAGGGCAGTGCTGATGACCAGTTGAGAGTGAGTGGAAGAACTGCAGACCTTGGCTGGTGAGGGAAGGGGCACTGTCCTGTTTGCTCCAGACTGCTAGGCAGCCCGTGGCTCCCCTTTAGCCATAAGCGGTCATGAGCATAGATACAGACTGGAAAGCCAGGAGTCTTGGAACAGTATGGTCCAGCCCAGCATCCGTGGGGACAAAGGACAGGAGATTGCAGACTCTGTCAAACTTTTCACCCTGGTTACTCGGAGTCCTCTCATCCTGGAGTAGCTACCCCTATCTGGGCACATTCCTTCACCCCTTTCCACGTGAGAGTCTAGCAGGGGGACACTCTGTAGCCTGATGCTACAGTGTTGACTCTAGAGGACGCTTCCTGCTCAAGCTATGTCAATACCCACTTCTCGCTGTGTGCTCCACTGCTTTCCCATGAACCATCTACTGCAAGTCCTACCACCATGAAAAGGGACAGCACCTGTCTGCTCCAGGCTCTGCTAACCTCTGACCTTTCACCTCTGCACTGCACCTGTGCCTAGGAGCAAGCGTTCTAGGCCCAAACCAGGTCCTTGTATTTAATGCTGTCACAGAAGATCGATCCATCGACTCTCTGGGCCTCAGTTTCCATGTCTTAGTTACTGTGCAAATTACTGTGAAGATGGACTGGAGAGATGGCCTGGCAGTTAAGAGCACTGACTGCTCTCCCAGAGGACCTGGGTTCAATTCCCAGCACACACATGGCAGCTCGTAAGTGATTGTAAATCCAGATCCAGGGCGATCTGACACCTTCACACCATTGCACATAAAATAAAGTTAAATACATCATAAAAAAATGACCGTGAAGAGACACCATGGCCAAGTAAGCTTATAAAAACATCAAACCAACATGTGTCTTACCTGGGTGCTTTCTTGGCTGGGCAGTGGTGGCACACACCTTTGATCTCTGCACTTGGGAAGCAGAGGCAGATGGACCTCTGTGAATGTGAGGCCAGCTCTGGTCTACAGAGCTAATTCCAGGACAGCTAGGACTACACAGAGAAATCCTATCTCAAAGGAGAGAAAAACAGAAAACAAAACAAAACAAAAAAACAGAAAACCAAAGCAACAACCCCAAAGCTCACCCGAGTGACACACCTTCTTCAACAAAGCCAGACCTCATAATCCTTCCTAAACAGTTCACAAACTGGGCACTAGACACTCAGATATATGAGCTATGGGGCCTTCTTCAAAGCATCACATTCCCCACGTGTACGCACGCTGTATATGGGAGTTTTGCTTGCCTGTTTAATACTTGTGTGTTATAGTTTTGGTTGTGAGCCTAACCTTTAACAGCTGTGCCATTTCTCCCCAGCCTGATATTTGTGTCCTATTTCAAGAGCAACCTCAGAAACCAGGTGGGGCTGGACTCAGACCTTTTCTGTTCCGGACGCCAAGGTCCTTGACCCGGGTCTCCCACCTCTCTTTTCTGGGTTTCTGCTGTGCTAGAGTTCACACCAAAGCCCAGTCATTTGTGAGAGTAGACAGTGTGTGAATGATCCTTGTACAGAAGGGTGGGGACCAGCTGGAGCAGGTTTCAGCACCCTCTGGCAGATCTCACAGAGGTGTGGCCACTTCCCAATTTCCACCCAGCCCAAGGGCAAGGCTGTGAGATTAAGTCTGCCAAAGGGGATAGTAGGTAAAACAGGTAGGTATCAGCCGGGTAGGGAGGAATGAAGGTGGCTTGAAAGGCCTACCTACCCCTCTCCATTTCTTCACCCAGACTCTGATACCTCTGGCACACACTACTTACAGCCTGGTACCTTAGCATCTCATGGACAGTTCCCGGTTGTCTGCCCCTAACCTGAACTACCAGGTCCTTCCATCAAAGACACCTCCTGTCAGAGAATTTTAGTTTTAGCAGCACCAGCTCAAATGCACACAGTATGGCATCCAGGCCCCTTACTAACCCCATCTACCTACTGTTACCAAGTGGTTTAAATCTTCCTTCCTAGGCCCACCAATCTGCCATCCCTAGGCCTGATGGAAGAGTCAGCCCGTCCACCCAAGAGCAGCCTGAACAAAACAGGAGGGCCGCATGACACCCCACCAGACAGAGGGCGGAGACCCAGGCCAGTCCACTGTTCTAGGACAGGCGTCTTGGGTTGACCAAACTGTGAGCAGGACAGGATGGCACAGGGTAAGGGGCGAGCAACAGAGGCTCAGCTTTTTCGCTAGCCCCAGTGCCACGGGGAGCGGTCATCAGAAGTCCAACAAGGCTGAGCCGAGAAGAGTCAACCCGCAAGGATGCCAAATCCCAGCGCACACCGGCCGAACGGTGGGCGGGCCATACAAAGAGGAAACCTGCTGAGGGCGGGGCCCGTGTCCAGGAAGCGTGGAGGTCCCGAGGGGGAGGGGCCGGTCCTGGCGAACGTACTCAGGTGTCTGCGGGTTAAACTCCCTGGTGATCCTTGCTGGGCTTGAGTCCAGCTATGACTGCCAGGCCAGGCCTTCTCGCCGAGGCATCCCAGCAGCTGAGCACGTGCGGCGCTGGGTGGAAGGTACGTCCCACGGGTCTTAAGGTCTTGAGGCCTCTGTCGCCGCAGGCAGCGTCACTGTGCTGGGGCGGCGCCAGGTTTGCTCTGCGCGGTACCGGCTGGTTTCAAGCTCTTGGGCTGCAGCAGGTTAGCATTCAATGAGTTTCTCCTTGATTCGTTTTTTGTTTTGTTTGTTTTGCGCTATGGATGGGCTTTGCGTTATCATAAACTAATTGACAAGTTTTTGTATCGAGCATATTTACTGTTTTTTTTTTTCTTCGAGTTTCTCTGTGTAACCTTGGCTGCTCTGGAACTCTCTCTCTGTAGACCAGACTGACCTCGAACTCAGAGGTCCGCTTGCCTCTGCGTCGCGAGTGCTGGGTTTAAAGGCGTGCGCCGCCACCACCCGGCCTTTAATTTTTAAAAGTTGAAGTAGGATTACAACGCTAACTTGTAGTGCAGTGCTGGGAGGCTTTGCCTAACATGCGTTCTAACCTAACCCTAGATCCCCAGCGTTTTGACAAAGAAAAAAATGGTTGTTTACATTGAATAAAACAGTTCTAAAAGTCCAATATAACCTTGTTCCAGGCAGCTTCACTACCTGCCTCCTCGCTCCGGCAGCCACCAACCACCAACCAGCTGCCTCTGGTTTGGATGCTTCAGACAAGGGACTCTTACATTCTCAGGCCTTGTGTGTTAGGAGTCTTTACATAAAAACTACGTCAACGCCACTTGAAGGCTGTGTCAGCCCTCCACGTCTGTAGGACTTAATGGTGCTCACACTGTTCACGGTCTCCTGTGGGTGGACGTTTGGGTCTGTCCCACCATGCAGGCTGTAACCAGCTGTGATGACTAGTGCTAATTATCCATTTGAGAGCCTAGAATCAGCAGGAAAGCTAACCTCTAAAGAAGCCTGTGGGAGATTATCTTGATTATGTTAACGAGGACGCTCCCACTGGGGGTGGTGCTATTCTCTAGGCAGGGGATCCTGGACTGTATTAAGAGTGGAGTAGTAGTGCCTAGCACTACCGAACATTTATCTATTGCTCTTTTCTGGCTGTACTGTCATCAACGGCTTCAAACGCCTCTTACTGTGACATTCCTGCCATCATCGACTGGAATCGGAACTGTGGTTCAAAAAAAGCCGGATTTCCCTTATGACACTCTTATCAGGCTATGCAGTTGCAGCAACAGAAAAACCTAAGAAACCAGCTTTGCCACAAACCTCTAAGTACAGGTATTTGTGACAGTTGTTTCCATTTATTCTGGGTATCACCTGAATGGCAGCTGCAAATATAGGGTTTCTGTTGAGCTCTTTATGCAATAGTTTCCTTTTGGTGGGGGCAGAATCTCTGTAGCCCAGACTGCCCCGAGTAGCCAAAGATAACCTTGAACTTCTGATCCCTCTGCCTTCGTCCTCCTCCCTAGTGAGTGCTGGGATTTCAGGTGTGTATTTCCACACCCTGTTTGTACACACTGGCTCTACCAACTGAACTACATTCTCTAAATTCTCAGCCCTCCTTTGATCTTTCTAAACTGATGACTAGGCCAGGCGGTGGTGGCGCCCGCCTTTAATCCCAGCACTCGCAGAGGCAGGTGGATCTCTGAGTTTGAGGCCAGCCTGGTCTACAAGAGCTAGTTCCAGGACAGGCCCGAAAACTACAGAGAAACCCTGTCTCAAAAAAAAACAAAAAATAATGACTAAGTATATGTTCCATGAAACTGTCATTTTTAACTAGCTTTTCTGTGTCACTTGTTTTGCGTGCTTTTTAGCTACTCATTCCTTTTAAAGAAATTATTCCATTTATCTGCTTTGTGTGGGGAGGCATGTGCCTGTGCCTTGGCACAGAGGGCTACTTGCAGGAATTGGTTCTGTCGTTCTAAGATATGAGTTCCAGGAACTGAATTCAGATCTTTGGGCTTTCCGAGACATTTGATACCATGCCCCAGCCTTCTTTCTTGATTTCTTATGTCTTCCTTCTTATGTCTGGATTTTGTCCTGCCATTGTTACGTTGCGTTTTTCTCATGGAAAGAGTCGTTTGGAGGCTGCTAGCTCAACAATCCCAGTCCTTGTCTTTGAATGGAGAGTTTAATCTTCATAGTTATTGCTGAGAAAGGATTTCTGTCATATGCTGGTTATTTTCTGTACAGTATGGTTTGTTTGCATTTCCTGAATCACCGTCTTTTGATTACATGTTTTTTTTCTGTAGTGAAAAAAAACATGGAGTTCTTTTCTTATTTCTTTCTGTATACAGCCTGTCGTGATCTTCCTTGAGGTGACCATAAAGATTTTGTTTTCCTCTTTTCTTTGAGATAGAGTCTGTCACATGATGTGGTCCAGGCTGGCATCTAACAGCGTCCTCCTACCTCAGCTTGCTGAGTGCTGGGATTACAGGTGTGATCTGTCTGATGGGCTGGAGCAGGGTTAACTAAAGGTGCAGCACTCTACTTGGATTTAAAGCAGTTGACTTCACTCACTTCAAACATCTGCCCCTGTGTAGCTCTTCCCATCTGTTTTGGTTATTGATATCACAAAATTCTATCTTTAGTCATTGTGAGCTCACAAATATAAACCAATTTAGTGCATCAGTCTCTTAAATTACATAGGAAGCAAAATTTGGAGTCAAATGACGTTTTGACTTTAAGTGAGTACTTGCTTTTGCTTTTATTTAATTTATTACATTTAAAACAAAAATACCAATCCAAATTTTCACTCCCTCCCCAGCTACTGCTTTTGTTTTGAAAGCATTAGTTTCCTAAATCATGAGAGTAACCCAACATGGAACCACAAACCTTCTCTTGACGCTTGGGAGATGGGGAACCCCTAAGTAATTGCCTCTTGGAGTCTGTTGTCTAATTGGGGAAATGGATTCCTGGAGCCTTCCCCTCTGCCATGTCCCAGAACCTCTCTTCCTTTATTTAGGTGGGTACTGTGGTGGACTTGGTATCTCATGGGTTGGACCCTGGTGCTGTATCTACAAGTCATTGTCAAATCAGGCTCGGGTCATCTACATGTCATCCTGTGGTATTGTCTGTGCTTTTACAGTGTTTTGGTTCACTTATTAATTTTATTTATTTACTATTTTTCAAGTTTTTTTTTAACATTCCTTTTTGGTCTTATGGATATGAATGCTTTGCCTACATGTATGTCTGTGTATCACATGAGGTGCCTGGTGCCCATGGAATTCATCAGATCCCCTGGAACTGGAGTTTTAGATATTTGTGAACCACCCCATGGGTTCTGGGAATTGAAGCAAGGTCCTCTGGAAGAGTATCCAGTGCTCTTAACTTCCAGCTATTCTTTCCCCCAGCCCATTTGTTTTTATTTAAAAGTAGATTCAAGAATTTGTATTTGCTGGGGAATGGGGTGGGGGTGGCACACGCCTTTAATCCCAGCCCTTGGGAGGCAAAGGCAGGTGGATCTCTGTGAGTTCCAGGCCAGCCTGGTCTACAGAACAAGTTCCAGGTTAGCTAGGGCTGTTACACAGAGAAACCCTGTATCTAAAAAAAAAAAGTTTATATTCATTTTATATGCATAGATGTTTTTGTTTTACTCAAATACGTGTGTGAACATCTTGTGTTGGCCTGGTGCCTGTAGGGGCCAGAAGAGGAGGTTCTCCTGGGACTGAAGTTACTGATGTTTGAAAGCTGGCATGTGTGTGCTGGGAACTGAACTCAGGTCCTCTGGAAAGGCTCTTAAAAACTAAGCCCATCAAAAGCCAGGCAATGGTGGTACCTACACACCATCAACTTGCCTTAGCTTTTTTGGCGAAGATCAGTTGCCTGTGTTTTTGTTGCTCTGTTTCTGTGCTACCCATTCGACTTCCCCACTCCTCTTTGTTTTGGAGACAGGATTTCTCTGTAGCTTTGGAACCTGCCTTGGAACTCTTATAGCCTCTGCCTCCCTTGTGCTGGGATTAAAGGCGTCACCACCCCCGCCCCNNNTCCCCCACCCCTGCTCTTCTGGGCACCTCGCCGGCCCAGGTGGTCCCAGCTTTAGTCATTCTGACATCAGGCTCAAGTCAGTCCTCCAACTTTGCTCTTCAGAACCCTGTTGGCTATTCTCGGTTTTTTGTTTCTCCGTATACTTTTTTTTGGGGGGGGATTGAGGAGAAGGTACTCATTGTGTAGCTCTGGCTGGCCTGGAAATACAGAAATCCACTCGCCTCTGCCTCTAGGATTAGGCCTGAGCTACCACACCCAGCTTATCAATTTTGGGGGTGAGGTAGGGATCAAACCCAGAGCTTCGTGCGTGCTAGGCAAGTATTCTGTCACCTGAGCTACACCCGCACACCTCCATCTATCAACTGACCTACCACTCCCCTACACCTCCATCATCAATTTACAATAGTCATAAAATCTTTACAGAATCTTGATTTTTACATCAGCTTTGAAAGATGACATCATGACGGTATTGAATTTGACTCTCTCCTTACCTCTCCACATATTTGCTTCTATTTTGATTTATTTATTGATTGGTTGATTGAATTGAGGCAGGTCCTCCCTTTGTAACCCAGTTCAGCATTCAGCTTTAGTCTTCTTTTTGCCTGTCATTTTTTGCTTTATTTTATGTGTTTGGATGTTTGTCTGCATGTGTGTCTGTGCAGTGTGTGCACGCCTGGTGTCTAAGGAAGAGGGTGTCAAGTCCCCTAGAAAGAACGTTGTGAACTTCTATGTGGGTGCTGGAAATGGACTCCCAGGCCTCTGGGAGAGCAGCCAGTGCTCTAACAAGCTGAGCCATCTCTCTAGTCCTCACTTTTGTTGTTGTTGTTTTGTTTTGTTTTTCGAGACAGGGTTTCTCTCCTGTGTAGACCAGGCTGGCCTGGAGCTCACAGAGATCTGCCTGCCTCTGCCTCCCGAGTGCTGGGATTGAAGGGTGTGCGCCACCAGCGCCCGGCTCTATTTTATTTCTAAATCTTGTCTCAGCTCTCCTGTAGCAGCCAATGGTTCTAGGAAACGTGAAAACGCAGGGCTGGAATATGGTCTTTCAGAGAGCCAGGTTTGGCTCTGATGGTTCCCTCCACTGATGCCCTGTGTGCTGCTTCACTGGCTTCTGTTCCAGCCCTTTTGCGCAGACTTTTCTGCTGGCTTTGGATCCGTCCACTCTTCCTTTCCTAGTTTCCTAGGTTGGAAACCTGGAAAGTCCAGGTTATTGAGTTTATGGTCATTTGTTGTGTATCTTAGAGGTTATACATTTCCCTCTCAGCATGACTTTTGCTGCATCCTGCACATTCTGATGTTTTTAAAAACAGATTGGCTCTTTTTTAAAAAATATTTATTTGATTACTTTTATTTTATTTGTTTTTTTTGAGACAGTGCCTGTGGAGGCTAGAAGAGGGTGACAGATCCCCTGGAGCCAGAGTTACAGGTGGTTATGAGATGCCTGATACGGGTGCTAGGTTCCAAACTCGGATCAGGCTTTCTTGTAGCACGAGATCTATTTGGTCTTAATAATAATAAAAGCCCGCAGTTAGATATCGAGGGTGAAAGCAGAAAGATCAGAGAAGCAGAGCAGCCAGCCACTAGAGAGTTTTTACTTCTACAAATTCTCAGACTAGTTCGGGCTGAGCTCCTGTCTCCTCCTGCCTTGCATTGGGATTGAACTTTGCGGTTAACTAGTTGATTAGCTCTGCACTCTAGTCTTCAGGGAAGCTTTATTTGATAGAGCACAAGCAAGATATCTCCACACTTTCTCTCTAGCCCCTGACAGTTGTTTTATTCTCAGTAAATTAAAATTATTTAAAGGGCTGATGAGATGAATCATCACGGAGAGACGCTTGCCACTAAGACTTAAGACCTGAGTTTGATTCCCAAGGACCCACGTGGTAAGAGAGAAATGACTCTCAAAAGCTGTCCTCTGACCTCCATACATGAGTGCGCTCTCTCTCTCTCTCACACACACAGTAAATAAGTAAATGAATAAAAATAAATGTAATTAAAAAAAGCTTTAATTTAAAACTTTTAAGCCAGATAGTGGTGGCTCACGCCTTTAATCCCAGCACTCAGAAGGCAGAGGCGGGAGGATCCCTGTGAGTTCCAGTCCAGCCTGGTCTACAAAGGAGTTCTGGGACAGCCAGGGCTATACAGAGAAACCCCATCTTGAAGAAATAAAACAAAAACTTTAAGGGGCTGGAGAAGTGGCTCAGCGGTTAAGAGCACTGGCTGCCCTTCCAGAAGACCTGGATTCAGCTCCCAGCACCCACATAGCAGCTCACAACTGTCTGTAATTCCAGTTCCAGGGGATCCAACACTGTCACACAGACATATGCAGGCAAAACACCAATGCACATGAAATTAAAAAATAAATTAATCAAAAAACTTTTAGCTAGTGTGGTAACATGCACCTTTTAATTGCAGCACGAGAGAGGCAGGTAGATCGCTATGAATGTACAGCCAGGTCAACTTGGTGACATAGTGAGTTTCAGGCCAGCCAGGGCTATATATATAGTAAGACCCTGCCCGCTCCCCCCAAAAAAAGAAAAAAAAGTCAAATGTTTCATCTTTGACCCTTGTGTTATTTAGAAGAGTTTTGGGACTTCTCTGTCTTTCTGTTACTTCTACTTTAATCCGTTGTGGTCTAACAGACCTGGCATGATTCCCTTGAAATCTGTTAGGGTCGGAATGTGCTTTCCCATGTGTTCCATGTAAGCCTGGGAAGTTGTTCTGCTGTTGACGCAGTCTGAAGTCAGCTGCATCCAGATGTGGGTGCTACTCACACCATGATGTCATTACCTCTGTCATTCATTCTCTTTCTCCCCCTCCCTCTCCTTTCCTTCCTTCTGGCCTCAGACTCATGATGTGACTGCGGATCACCTGAATTCCTGATCTTTCTGCCTCTACCTCCAAACACTGGGACTATAGAGGAGCCCTGCCATGCCCACTAGAACGATTTCTGATGGTGCTGAAGTCTGGTTGTGATGCTAGGCCTGTCAGTGTCTCCTCTAGCACATTCTCTCTCTCTCTCTCT